>JAPYYJ010000118.1:0-72366 GCA_028533885.1 Nasua narica | reverse complement strand
TTAGTATCCAAAATCTATGAAGAACTTCTCAAACTCAACACCCAAAGAACAAATAATCCAATCAAGAAATGGGCAGAAGATATGAACAGACATTTCCGTAAAGAGGACATCCAAATGGCCAACAGACACATGAAAAAATGCTCAACATCACTCGGCATCAGAGAAATACAAATCAAAACCACAGTGAGATACCTCACACCAGTCAGAATGGCTAAAATGAGCAAGTCAGGGAACGACAGATGTTGGCGAGGATGCGGAGAAAGGGGAACCCTCCTACACTGTTGGTGGGAATGCAAGCTGGTACAACCACTCTGGAAAACTGTGGAGGTTCCTCAAAATGTTGAAAATAGAGCTACCCTACGACCCAGCAATCGCACTACTGGGTATTATCCTCAAGATACAAATGTAGTGATCCGAGGGGTCACATGCACCCAAATGTTTATAGCAGCAATGTCCATAATAGCCAAGCTCTGAAAAGAACCTAGATGTCCATCAACAGATGAATGGATAAAGAAGAAGTGGTATATATATACAATGGAATACTATGCGGCCATCAAGAGAAATGAAATCTTGCCATTTGCAGCAACATGGGTGGAACTAGAGGGTATTATGCTAAGTGAAATAAGTCAGTCAGAGAAAGATAATTATCACATGATTGCTCTGATATGAAGAATTTGAGAGGCAGGGCAGGGGGTCGTGGGGGGTGGGGAAGAGAAATGAAACAAGATGGGATGGGGAAGGAGACAGATAATAGAGACTCCTAAACTCACGAAACAAACTAAGGGTGGCTGGGAGGTGGGGGGGATAGGGTTATGGACATTGGGGAGGGTATGTGCTATGGCAAATGCTGTGAAATGTGTAAGCCTGATGATTCACGGACATGTGCCCTGGGCAAATAATACATTACATGTTAATGAAAAATTTAAAAAAAAACTATGAATACAAACTACATGTTTATCAGCAGATACCTTCTGATGTATACACACAACGGAATATTATTCCGTTTTTAAATTTTTTTATTTTTTATTTTTATTTTTCCCCCAGATATGTTTATTTAATTTTTTCAATGTTACAAGATTAATTGTTCATGTACCACATCCAGTGCTCCATGCAATATGTGCCCTCCTCAATACCCACCACCAGGCTCGCCCAACCCCCCAACCCTGCCCCTCCAAAACCCTCAGTTTATTGCTCAGAGTACAGTCTCTCATGGTTCATGGCCACCTCTGATTTCCCCCCGTTCACCCTTCCCTTCCTTCTAACAATGCCCTCCATGTTTTCCTCACATAAGTGGGACCATAAGATAATTGACTCTCTCTGCTTGACCTATTTCACTCTGCATGATCTCTTCCAGTCCCGTCCATGTTGATACAAAAGTTGGGTATTCATCCTTTCTGATGGAGGCATAATATTCCATTGTATATATGTACCATATCTTCTTCATCTGTTGAAGGGCATTTTGGTTCTTTCCACAGTTTGGTAATTGTGGCCACTGCTGCTATGAACATTGGTGTACATGTGGCCTTTCTTTGTACTGCAACCGCTTCTTTATTCAGTTTTAAAAACAGGAGGAAGGGACACCTGGGTGGCACAGTCATTGAGCATCTGCCCTCGGCTTGGGTTGGGATCCTGGGGTCATGGGGTCAGGCCCTCATTGGGGGGCCCCACTCAGCGGGAAGCCTGCTTCTCCCTCTCCCACTCCCCCTGCTTGTGTTCTCTCTCTCTCTCTCTCTCTCTCTCTCTCTCCCTGTGAAATAAATAAAACCTTAAAAAAACAAGAGGAAATCCTGTCATATATGACAATGTGGATGTGCCTGGAGGACATTATACTGAGTGAAATAAACCAATCACAGAAGAACACATCCTGCAGGACTCCACTTATATGAGGTACCAAAAATAGCCAAAATCAGAGAAACAGAGAGAAAAATGGTGGTTGCCAAGGGCTGAAGGTGGGGGGGGGGGTGATGGGGATTGGTGTCCAATGGGTATAAAGTTATAATTATACAAGATAAATAGGCCCTCTAAATCTGCTGCATGACGTCATGCTTATGGTTAAAAATACCATATCATGTACTTAAAAATGTGTTATGAGGGTAGATCTAATGTTGTGTTTGTACCACAATAAAGCAAAAACAAAACCAAAAAACTGTGATAGACATTGCTGCTATAGAAATTGGGGTGCTGGTGCCCCTTCGAATCACTGTGTATATCCTTTGGATAAATATCTGGTAGTACAATTGCTGGATCATAGGGTAGCTCTATTTTTAACTTTTCGGCAATCCTCCAAACTGTTTTCCAGAGTGGCTGCACAGTCGGCACTCCTACCAACAGTGTAAAAAATTTCCCTTTTCCTGCATCCTCACCAATATCTCTTGTTTTCTGAGATGTGAATTTTAGCCATTCCGACCAGTGTGAGGCAGTATCTCATTGCGGTTTTGATTTCTATTTCCCTGATGCCCAGTGATGTTGAGCACCTTTTCAAGTGTCTATTGGCCATTTGTAGATCTTCTTTGGAGAACTGTCTGTTCGTGTCTTCTGCCCATTCCTGACTGGGTCACTTTTTCTTTCTTTCTTTCTTTCTTTCTTTCTTTCTTTCTTTCTTTCTTTCTTTCTTTCTTTCTTTCTTTCTTTCTTCTTTCTTTTTTTCTTCTTTCTCTTTCCTTCCGTCTTTCCTTCCTTCCTTCCTTCTTTCCTTCCTTCCTCCCTTCTTGTTTGTTTTATGAGTGGGTTGACTTTGATATATTTTGTTCATATACATTTTGGATACTACCCTTCATCTGATATGTCATTTACTCCCATTCTGTACCTTCTCTTTTAGTTTGGGCGATTGTTTCCTTTGCTGTGCAAAAGTTTTTTTTTTGTCCTTTTGTTTTGTTTTGTTTTATTTATTTTCTTGCTAGGTTTAGAACAGAATTAAGACTATCAATCTGTTCTTTTTTTTCCCCCAAATATATTTATTTATTTTTTCAGTGTTCCAAGATTGATTGTTCATGCACCACACCCAGTTCTCCATGCAATACGTGCCCTTCTCAATACCCAATACCAGGCTCACCCAAGCCCCCACCACCGCCTTGCCAAACCCCTCAGTTTGTTGCTCAGAGTCCATAGTCTCTCAGTCTCTCATGGTTCATCGCCCCCTCTGATTTCCCACCATTCACCCTTCCCTTCCTTCTCACAATGCCCTCCATGATTTTCTTTATGCTCCACACATAAGTGAGACCAAAAGGTAATTTACTCTCACCGCTTGATTTATTTCATTCCACATAATCATTTCTAGTCCCGTCCAAGTTGATTACAAAGGTTGGATATTCATCCTTTCTGATGGAGGCATAATATTCCATTGTAGAGATATACCACATCTTCTTTATCCACTCATCTGTTGAAGGGCATTTTGGTTCTCTCCACAGATTGGCGATTGTGGTCATTGTGCTATGAACATTGGGGTATATGTGGCCCTTTTTTGTACTGCATCTGCATCTTTGGGGTAAATACTCAGTAGTGCCATTGCAGGGTCATAAGGGAGCTCTATTTGTAATTTCTTGAGGAATCTCCACACTGTTTTCCAAAGTGGTGGCACCCACTTGCATTCCCACCAAAAGTGGAGGAGGCTTCTCCTTTCTCCACATCCTCTCCAGCATTTGTTGTTTACTGTCTTGTTGATTTGGGCCATTCTAGCTGGTGTAAGGTAGTATCTCAGTGTGGTTTTGATTTGAATCTCTCTGATGGCTAAAGATGAAGAACATTTTTTCATGTGTCTGTTGGCCATTCATAAGTCTTCTTCAGGGAAGTGTCTGTTCATGTCTTCTGCCCATTTTTTGATGGGATTATCTGTTTTGGGAGTGTTAAGTTTGAGGAGTTCTTTTCTAGATCTTAGATATCAGACCTTTGTCTGTGGTGTCATTTGCGAATATCTTCTCCCATTCTGTGGGTTGTCTGTTCGTTTTGTTGACTCTTTCCTTCGCTGTGCAGAACCTTTTTAACTTGATGAAGTCACAAAAGTTCGTTTTTGCTTTTGTTTCCTTTGCCTTTGGAGACGTGTCCTGAACAAACTTGATATGGCTAATGTCATAGAGGTTCCTGCCTATGTTCTTCTCTAGGGTTTTGAGAGGTTCCCGCCTCACGTTGAGGTCTTTTATCCATTTCGAGTTTATTTTCGTGTACGGTATAAGAGAATCGTCAAATTTCGTTCTTCTGCGTATAGCTGTCCAGTTTTCCCAGCACCATTATTGAAGAAACTGCCTTTTTTTCACTGGATATTTTTGCCTGTTTTGTCAAAGATTATTTGACCATAGAGTTGCGGGTCCATCTCTGGGCTCTCTATTCTGTTTCAATGGTCTATGTGTCTGTTTTTGTGCCAGGACCATGCTGTCTTGGTGATCACAGCTTTGTAGTAAAGTTTGAAATCAGGCAATGTGATGGCCCCAGCTTTGTTTCTCTTTTTCAACATTTCCTTAGCAATTCGGGGTCTTTTCTGGTTCCATCCAAATTTTAGGATTGTTTGTTCCACCTCTTTGAAAAAAACTGGTGGAATTTTGATCGGGATGCATTGAAAGTATAGATTGCTCTGGAAAGTATAGACGTTTTAACAATGTTTCTTCCGATCCATGAGCATGGAATGCTTTTCCAACCTTTTATGTCTTCTTCAATTCCTTTCATGAGCATTCTGTAGTTCCTCGAGTACAGATACTTTACCTCTTTGGTTAGGTTTATTCCCAGGTATCTGATGGTTCTTGGTGCTACAGTCAATGGAATCAATTCTCTAATTTCCCTTTCCATATTTTCATTGTTACTGTATAAGAAAGCAATTCATTTTTGTGCATTGATCCTGACATTTTACTGAATTGTTGTATGAATTCTAGTAGTTTGGGCGTGGAGTCTTGTGGGTTTTCCATAGAAAGTGTCATGTCGTCTGAGAAGAGAGGGAGTTTGATTTCTTCATTGCCAATTTCAATACCCATTATTTCTTTTTCTTGTCTGATTACTGTCGTTAGGGCATCTAGCACTATATTTAACAAGAGTGGTGAGAGTGGGCATCCTTGTCTTGTTCCTGATCTCTGAGGGAAGGCTGTCAGCTTTTCCCCATTGAGAATGATATTTGCTGTGGGCTTTTCATAGATAGACTTTATGATGTTGAGGAATGTTCCTTCTATCCCTATATCTGAAGAGTTTTAATCAGGAACGGATGCTGAATTTTGTCAAATGCTTTTTCTGCATCAATTGAGAGGACCATGTGGTGCTTCTCTCTTCTCTTGTTGATTTGTTCTATCACATGGATTGATTTGTGAATGTTGAACCACCCTTGCGTTCCAAGGAAAAATTCCCCCTGGTCATGATGAATAATCTTTTTAATGTGCTGTTGGATCCTATTAGCTAGGATCTTGTTGAGAATCTTGGCATCCATATTCATCAGGGAGATTGGTCTGAAATTCGCCTTTTTGATGGGGTCTTTGCCTGGTTTGGGGATCAGGGTAATGCTGGCTTCATAGAAAGAGTCTGGAAGTTTTCCTTCTGTTTCTATTTTTTGAAACAGTTTCAGGAGAATAGGTATTATTCCTTCCTTGAATGTGTGGTAGACTTCCCCAGGGAATCCGTCAGTTCCTGGGCTCTTGTTTTTTGGGAGGTTTTTGATCACTGCTTCAATCTCATTACTAGATATTCGTCTATTCAGGTCGTCCATTTCTTCCTGTTTCAATGTTGGAAGATTATCAGTTTCCAGGAATGCATCCACTTCTTCTAGGTTGTATAGCTTATTGGCATATAACCGTTGATAATAATTTTTGATGATTGTTTCTATTTCCTTTGAATCAGTCGTGACCTCTCCCCTTTCATTCATAATTTTGTTAATTAGGGTCCTCTCTCTTTTCTTCTGGATGAGTTTGGCCAGTGGCTTATCGATCTTATTGATTCTTTCAAAAACCCAACCTCTGGATTCATTGATGCGTTCTCTGCTTCTTGAGTTTCTAACTCGTTGATATCTGCTCTAATCTTGATTATTTCCCTTCTTGTGTGTGGGGATGGTGTGATTTGTTGTTGGTTTTCCAGTTCTGTAGTGTGTAAAGAGAGCCGGTGTGAGATGTTTCAGTTTTTTTGAGTGAGGCTTGGATGGCTATGTATATCCCCTTTAGTACAGCCTTTGCCGTATCCCATAGGTTTTGGATCGATGTGTCTTCATTCACATTGGTCTCCATGAATTGTTTAAGTTCAACTTTGATTTCCTGGTTATCCCAGCATTCTTGAGCACGTTGGTCTTTAGCCTCCAAGTGTTTGAATTCCTCCCAAACTTTATTTTTGTGGTTCAGTTTCAGTTTTAAAGCATGTGGTCTGAGAAAATGCTGGTTATCATCTCTACCTTTTGGTATCGGTTGAGTCCTGCTTTGTGGCCCAGTATGTGGTCTATTCTGGAGAAAGTTCCATGTGTGCTCCAGAAGAAGGAGTATTCTGTTGTTTTAGGGCACAATGTTCTGTCTATATCTATGAGGTCCATCTGGTCTAATGTGTCATTCAAAGCTCCTGTTCCTTTATTGATTTTCCGTTTAGATCATCTGGCAGTTACTGAGAGTGGCGTGTTAAGATCTCCTACTATTAATGTATTCTTATCAATTGACTCTTTATTTTGATTAACTGTTGGCTTATGTAGTTGGCTGTTCCTATATTGGCGGCATAAATGTTGACAATTGTTAGCTTTTCTTGGAGGATAATCCCTTTAAGAATGATGTAGTGTCCTTCTGTATCTCTAACTACAGTCTTTGGCTTAAAATCTAATTTATCTGATATTAGAATCGCTACCCCAGCTTTCTTTTGAGGTCCGCTGTCATGTAAGATGGTTCTCCGTCCTTTCCCTTTCAGTCTGGATGTTTCTTTTGGTTCCAACTGTGTCTCTTGTAGACAGCATATGGATAGGTCCTGTCATTTTATCCATTCTGCAACCCTGTGTTATTTTATGGGAGCATTTAGCCCATTCACGTTGAGAGTGATTATTGAAAGATAAGTGTTTATTGACATCATGTTGTCTGTGATGTCCTTGTTTCTGTAGATGGCAAATTTCTGTTCTAAGTCGCTCATGTGTTCTTTCTACTTTTATAGAACCCCCTTTAGTACTTCCTGGAGTGCCGGCTTGGTGGTCACATACTCCTTTATTCTTTGCAGGTCTTGAAAGCTCTTTATCTCTCCATCCATTTTTAATGTCATCCTTGCTGGATAAAGTATTCTTGGCCGCATGTTCTTCTTGTTTAGTGCCCTGAATATACCATGCCAGGCTTCTCTGGCTTGCCAGGTTTCTGTGGACAGGTCTGATGTTAATTCTGATGGGCATTCCTCCATATGTAAGGAATCTCTTCCCCCTAGCTGCCCTCAGGACCTCTTGTCTAAAATTATAATTTGCAAATTTTACAACGATGTGTCTTCCTGATTTTCTAGACTCGTTGATCTTGGCTGGTGTCCTTTCTGCCTCTAGGACACGAACACTTGTTCCATTCCCCAGATTGGTGAAATTTTCATTCAGAATACGGTCAGCTATATCTTCAAGTCTTCTGTCTTTCTCTACCCCCTCTGGGATTCCAATGATTCTGACGTTGCAACTTTTCATGGCGTCATTTATTTCCCTAAGTCTGTTCTCACGATTTCTGAGCAGTTTGTTCCAGCTGTCCCCCTGACCTTTCTTCTCAACTATTTTATCCTCTAGATCACTAATTCTATCCTCTGTCTCTGTAACTCTAGCTGTTAGACTGTTTAGATTGGGTTGCATCTCCTTGAGAGCGTTCCTTACATCAGCTATACTGGCTTTCATTTCTGCCCTTAGAGATTCTATGTTGTCATTGTTTTTCCCCATGCAAGCCTTTGCTTGGAGAATTGTCACCCTGAATTCCTTTCTGACATACCGTTTAGGTCCATGTCCAATAGTTCTGAGGGAGAAGGTTCAGTGTCTGGGTTTTTCCTTTGTTGGGTGTTCCTCCACCTAGTCATTTTGATGAGAAGTGGATGCGAGGATGTATAGCTGGATATACCGCCCACAATCCAGGCAGGGTGCACCCTGGAGGGTTTTGGAGCAATTGGGATTCACCACCAAAAATTCAGAATAAGGATTTAAAAAGATAGAGAGAAAGAGAAAAAGAGGAAAATCCCAGCCAGGAGGGGCCCCCCCAAATAAGATTCATTAGGTCTGTAAACAAACACGAACCAACAAAAGACCAACAAAAATAAATGACAAGAAATAAAAGAACCTAGTCAGAATTAACCCAAAGAATAAGATTTATGTAATACCAGAACAAAAGCAAATACAATAAAACACTGACAGAAGGATAAGATGGTATTTGGGGCGGTTGGTATAAGGTGGTTATAACTCCTCGCAGGCAAGGAGGGTTATTTCAGGTCTTCCTTGGTTTAGAGTTGTATTAAGCCTCTAGTTATAATGTTTAGTATTTAAGAAAATTAAAAAAAAAAAATAAAACAAGAAATATGAAAGCAAGTGAATAAAAAAAAGAGACTAAGAAAGAAAAAAAAACTTGTATCTATGAAATATACAGGTTTAGGGTATTATCAGGAGCTAAATATATTGTTTTCCCCTGATGTTGGGTGTTTAAAATTTTATGGGGACTCTGTGGTTATAGTCCTTTTGTTTTTTGTCTGATCTTTTGGGGGAGGGGCCTGCTGCATTGTTTTCCAGTCAGTCTTACTTGGGTTGAGTCACCCTGCCCCCCAGTTAAGGGGCTGAGCTCTGTGGAAACCGGTTTCTCAGTCTTTCACCCTCTGAACATTGTTGGCCTTTTGTAGGTTTTTCACCTTTTCAGAGAGTCCAAGCAAGGGATCTGCAGAGAAGCACTCAGAACTCTGCGTTGCAGAGAAGCCTGAGTCTCTGCTCCCCTCTGGGTGATCCAGAACACACACTCCCCTCTGCAAAATTCTGCTAACAGCGTAGTCTGTCTGCAGTGGCACGCGACTCCAGCTGCCTTTCTGTGGCTCCCTGAGTGCGGGATGGGGAGATAGGCTGCCTTCCTGCCTTCTTCCCGGGGCTGGCCGGGATCCCCCAGGCCCCTCGGTGAGCCGCGAATGTCCAGTCTAGAATGTAGGGCACACAGAGAAAAGCGCAGGCTCCTGGACCACAGCAGACAGCAGACTCCCTAAGGCACTTGCGGGGATGCGCCCTGCCCACAGAATGTTGCAGAAAGCCAAAAGCTGCAGGTTCAGGAACCCTGGACTGGATCTCGCCACCAGTCTCACTTTGGGGTGCTCCTTCCTGGGAGCGTGGGCCCAGGCCAGTGCCCACGACCACCCCCTTCCACTAGTTGCTCCTCAGAACCTTTTGCTCTTTTTAAGTGTTTTTAACTGGACTCTACTTTAATGCTGATCCCCCGCCACCGGGCACTTTCCTTTGGGGTATTACTGTCCTTGGATCACTTCTGGTGGCTCCCTCCCCCTTTTGTTTATCCTCTGATATAGGTTCGAGTGTTCCCACCTTGCCTTTACCTCTCCACTGCTGTCTTCTACTCTCGGAGAGATCCAGAAGTGAGAAATTTTGCCCCTCAGGGTGATTTCATGGGTGTTCAGTGTGTTCTGGTAGATATCCAGCTCACTTTTGGGGACAGGTTGCAACAGGATCTCCTACTTCTCTGCCATCTTGCCCCCCTCTCCACCAAAAGTTTTTTTATCCTGATGAAGTCCCAATGTTTCATTTTTGCTTTTTTCTCCCTTGCCTCGAGAGATGTGTCTAGCAAGAAGTTGCTGTGGCCGAGGTCAAAGAGGTTGCTGTCTGTGTTCTCTAGAATTTTGATGGATTCTTGTCTCACATTTAAGCTTTTCATCCATTTTGAGTTTATCTTTGTGTATGCTTTAAGAAAGTGGTCAGGTTTCATTCTTCTGCATGTGTCTGTCCAATGTTCCCAACTCCATTTGCTAAAGAGGCTGTCCTTTTGCATCTGGATAGTCTTTCTGCTTCATTGAAGCTTAGTTGACCATAGAGTTGAGGTTCCATTTCTGGGTTCTTGATTCTGTTTTATTAATCTATGGGTCTATTTTTGTGCCACCACTATATTGTCTCAATGATTACAGCTTTGTAATACAACTGAAAGTCCGGAATTGTGATGCCTCCAGCTTTGGTTTTCTTCTGTAACATTCCTTTGGCTATTCGGGGTCTTTTTTGATTCCATACAAACATTAAGATTGTTTGTTCCAGCTCTGTGAAAAAAAAAAAAAAATGGTGGTACTTTGAAAGGGATTGCATTGAATGTGTAGACTGCTTTGGGTAGTATAGACATTTTAACACTATTTTTTCTTCCAATCCATGAGCA
Source organism: Nasua narica (assembly GCA_028533885.1). Classification (NCBI taxonomy): domain Eukaryota; kingdom Metazoa; phylum Chordata; class Mammalia; order Carnivora; family Procyonidae; genus Nasua; species Nasua narica. The sequence goes on along the minus strand of JAPYYJ010000118.1, from coordinate 62,083 downwards.
TGGAATTTTTTTTCCATTTCTTTGTGTCTTCCTCAATTTCATTCATGAGGGTTCTACAGTTTACAAAATACCAATCTTATACCTCTTTGGTTAGTTTTATTCCTAGGTATCTAATGACTTTTGGTGCAATTGTAAATGGGATTGGTCCCTTGGTTTCCCTTTCTTCTGCCCCATTGTTATTGTATAGACATGCACTTTCTTTTATTAATGTGGTGTATCACATTAACGGATTCGTGGATGTTGAACCATCCCTACAGCCCAGGAATAAATCCCACTTGGTTGTGGTGAATAATCCTTTTAACATAGTGTTAGCTCTTAGTTAGCATCTTGGTGCAAATTTTTGCATCCATGTTCATCAGGGGTAGTGGTCTGTAATTCTCCTTTTCAGTAGGGTCTTGGTCTGGTCCAAACCAAGGATCCCCCAGGATCAATGGAATGCTGGCCTCAGAAAATGAGTTTGGAACTTTTCCTTCCACTTCTATTTTTTGAAAAGTTTCAGAAGAATGAGTATTACTTCTACTTTAAATGTTTGGTAGAATTCCCCTGGGAAGCCATCTGGCCCTGGACTCTTGTTTGATGGAATGTTGTGTGTGTGTGTCTGTGTGTGTGTGTGTGTGTGTGTGTTTCTTTTTTTAATTAAAAAAAACTGAAAAAAGTAACAATCGCCCCAAATCACACTCTTTTAAAAATTTTATACAGCAAAAGTTCCCTTTTAGCCTATCTAATCCCACTTCTAACAGGTTTACAATTTGTATACATGTTTTCCTGCTTTTTCCTAAATTTATTCAGAACACCTATATACACGTGTCACACATATACAAAATGCATTCGCATTATACCATTTCTTGCTTGTTAAATTAAAAGAAAATTCTTCACATTGGACAGATCAGAACGTATTCACAGATATACCCTATTATTTTATTTTATTTTATTTTTCTCCCCAAATTTGTTTATTTTAATTTTTCAGTGTTACAAGATTGATTGTTCATGCACCACACCCAGTGCTCCATGCAGTACGTGCCCTTCTCGATACCCTATTATTTTAATGGATGTATAGTATTCCACTAAACAATGGTGTCATAACTTATTTATTCATTTTCCTATTGATGCAGAGTTGGGTTGTATTCAATTTCTTTTTTTCAATGACTTTGATGACTTTGGGATATAGTTCATAAAAATACAATTCATTTATTTAAGGCATGCAACTCATTATTTATAGTACATTCATAGGGTTGTACAATTCTCACCACAATCAATTTTAGAACATTTTAATCAACCTCTAAAGAAACCTCATACAATTCAGCTATCACCCCCAGGCCTGAGCAGCCACTAATCCACTCTCTGTCTCTATGTATTTACCAATTCTAGACACTTCATATGAATGGAATCATATAATTGTGTAGTCTTTTGTGACTGGCTTCTTTCATGTAGCATGATTTCAGGATTCTTCCATGTTTGTAGCATATATTTGAAGTGTTCCTTCTTCTACTTTTTGGAAGAGTATGTAAAGAATTTGTATTAATTCTTCTTTAATGTTTGCTAGAATTTGTCTGAGAAGCCATTTGGGCCTAGACTTTTTCTTGTGGGTATTTTTTAAAGTTATTAATTAACCTCTTTACTTGTTACAGACATTTTCAAATTTTGTTTTCCATTGGTTCCAGTAATTGGTGTGTTTCTAGGAATTTTTCCATTTCATCTAAGTTATCTAATTTATTGGCATATAATTGTTCATAGGGTTCCTTTGTAATACGTTTTATTTCTGGAAGGTTAGTAGTAATGTTCCCTCCTTCACTTCTGATTCTAGTAATTTGAGTCTTCTTTGTTCCCTTGGTCAATCTAGGAAAAGGTTGGTCACTTTTGTTGATCTTTCTTATAGAGTCAACTATTAGTCTCATTGACATTCTGTACTGTTTTTGTCTTCTCTGTCATTTATTTATCTAGTCTTTTTTTATTTCCTTCCTTCTGCTTGCTCTAAGTTTAGTTTGCTCCTCCTTTCCCAGTGTCTTAGGCATAAAATTAGGTTATTGGTATGTGATTTTTCTTCTTGTTAAATATAGGCATTTTATTTATAAATTTCTCTCCAATCATTGCTTTTGGTGCATCTCACATTTTGGTATGTTGTATCTTAATTTTCATCCATCTCAAAGAGAGTCAACCCATCAGAAAGATAGAGCAAAATTATATATGCACCTAACAACAGAGTGCCAAAATACATGAATCAAAAACTGAACTAAGTGAAGGGAGAAATCCACAAGTCTACAATAAGAGTTGGGGTATTTGGTATCTCATTTTCAATAATAGAACAATTAGATAGTAAACAAGGAAATTGAAGAGTTGAACAGTGCCATAATGAACTAGACCTTAAAGTTATCTATAAAACATTTTACACAGCATGAACAGAATGCACATTCTTCTCAGGGGTGCCTGGGTGGCTCAGTTGGTTAAGCCACTGCCTTTGGCTCAGGTCATGATCTCAGGGTCCTGGGATCGAGCCCCGCATCAGGCTCTCTGCTCAGCAGGGAGCCTGCTTCCTCCTCTCTCTCTGCCTGCCTCTCTGCCTACTTTGATCTCTCTCTCTGTATCAAATAAATAAATAAAGTCTTTCAAAAAAAAAAAAAAAGAATGCACATTCTTCTCAAGGACACAAGGACACATGAAATATCTCCAGGATAAACCATATCATAGACCGTAAAACAAACCTCAGTAAATTTAAGTGGACTGAATTCATGCAAAGTACGTTTTCTGACTCCATGGAATGGAGTTAGAGATCAATAACGGAAAGTTGAGGAACTCATAAACATGAATTAGACACACTTTTAAATGACCAATGGATCAAATAAAAGATCACAGAGGACATTAGGAAATACTTTGAGATGAATGTTGGGAGATTTTTGATTACCCATTCAATTCAATTTCTTCCCTGGTGGTGGATGTCTGTTCAGGCTTTCCATTTCTTCCTGTTTCAGTTTTGGTAGTTTATATGTTTCTAGGAATTTATCTATTTCTTCCAGTTTGCCCAATATTTCAGCATAAAATTCAGCATATAATAGCTCGTAATATTCTCTTATAATTGTTAGTATTTCTTCAGTGTTGGTTGTGATCTCTCCTTTTTCATTCATGATTTTATTTATTTGGGTCCTCTCTCTTTTCTTTTTGATAAGTCTGGCTAGGGTTTTTCTTTTCTTTTTTGAAATCTTATTAATCCTTTCAAAGAACCGGCTCCCCATTTCGTTGATCTGTTCTACTGTGTTTTTGTTTTTTTCCTATATCATTGATGTCTGCTCTAATCTCTATTATTTAACTTCCCCTATTGGATTTAAGTTTTACTTGCTGTTCATACTCCAGCTCCTTTAGGTGTATGGTTAGATTGCGTATATGAGACTTTTCTTGCTTCTTGAGGAAGGCCTGTATTGCTATATACTTCCCTCTTAGGACTGCCTTTGATGCATCCCAAAGATATTGAACTGTCATGTTTTCATTTTCATTTGCTTCCATGTATTTTTTTATAATTATTCTTTAATCTCCTGGCCAACCCATTCATTCTTTAGTAGGATGTTCTTTAACCTCCATGTATTTGTGGTCCTTCCAAATTTCCTCTTGTAGTTGCCTTCGAATTTCATAGCATCATGGTCTGAAAATATGCATGGTTACATCTCAATGTTTTGTACTGGTTGACATCTGATTTGTGACATGCTATGTGATCTATTCTGGAGAATGTTTCATGTGCCCTTGAAAAGAATGTGTATTCTACCGTTTTAAGATGAAATGCTCTGAATATATCTGCTAAGTCCATCTGGCCCAGGGTGTCACTCCACACCTTTGTTTCCTTGTTAATCTTCTGCTTAGATGATCTATCCAATGCTGTGAGTGGGGTGTTAAAGTAGAGCCAAAATATGGAAAGAGTCCAGATGTCTTTCGACTGATGAATGGGTAAGGAGACATAATACATACACACACGCGCACGCGCACGTGCGCACGCACACGTACACATGCACAGACAATGGAATATTACTCAGCTATCACAGAGAATGGATTCTTGCCACTTGTATTGATGTGGATGGAACTAGAGGGTATTATGCTAAGTGAAATAATTCAGTCATAGAAAGACAAATGCCATATGATTTCATTCATATGTGGAATTTAAGAAAGAAACAGATGAATATAGGGTAAAGGGAGGACAAAATTAAAAAAAAATGATAAAAACAGAGAGGGAGGAAAACCATAAGAAACTCTTAACTATAGGAAACAAATTGTGGGTTGCTGGAGTGGAGGTGGGTGGGGGATGGGTTAACTGGGTGATGAACATTAAGGAGGGCACTTGATGTAATGTGTACTGGGTGTTAAATGCAACCAGAGAATCACTAAATTCTACCCCTGAAACTAATAAAACGCTATATGCTAACTAAATCGAATTTAAATAAAATCATTTTAAAAATTAAAAAAAATACAGTATGTAACATTCAATGAAATGCTATTCCACCTTACAAAGGAATAAAATTCTGATATATGCTGCAATGTGGATGAACCTTGAAGACATTACGCTAATTGAAACAAGCCAGATACAAAAGAACAAATACTGTATGATTCCACTTCCATAAAGTACATAGTATAGTCAAATACATAGAGACAGAAAATAATACAATGGTTACCAGGGTTTGGGGGTAGGGGAGAATGGAGATTTATTGTTTAATGGGTACAGAGTTTCAGTATGGAATCATAAAAAGTTCTAGCAGTGATGGTTGCACAGCAATGTGGATGTATTTAATACCACTGAACTGCACATTTAAAAATGGTTAATACAGTAAAATGTATGCTATGTATTTTTTCCACAGAAAAAAATAAAGCATAATTGACTCTTTAAACAAAAATTATAACAGTGTGCTGTCGGGTTTACAAAATATGTAAGAGTAATATATATGACAACATAACATAAAGAGCATATGGGGAGGAAATGGAAGCTCACTATGATGAATTTTTAACAGTACTTGTGAAGTGGTATGATGCTGCTTGGTGGGAGACCATGGTAAAGCAAGGCTGTGTATTATAAACCCTTAAGCAACCACTGAAATAGCAAATAAGTTTTAGCTAGTGTGCCAACAAGAGAGATAATTGAAATCATAAAAAATATTCAATTATTTAAAAATAAATTTAAAAAAGAGGGAAATGGTAACAAAGGAAAGATTAGAAAGACAGAAAGCATTCAAACGGTGAGCTGACTAAAATAAACATAGTTCAAATATTAAGAAACAAATAGTTTAAAAATAAATGTAAAATTATATACATTATATATATATATTAATAAATATATATCATATATATATAGCTAACGGAAATTAAAAGGAGCCTGGAGCAGCTATATTAATCTCAGACAAAGCAAAGCAGACCTCAGAACAAAGAATATCAACATGTTTGCAGGAGATCATGCCATAATGATAAAGGGATGAATGCATCAAGAGGACATAAAAGTCCTGAACATTTCTGTATCTAACAGAGGCTCAACATCCAAGAAACAAAAAACTAACGGAGCTACAAGGAGAACTAGTAAGATCCACAATTATAGTTAGAGATTTCAACAGTCTTCTCCCAGTAATAGAACAATAGAAAAAAAAACAGCAATGAGGTAGAAGAACTGAGCAAGGCCATCAATCAAATGAAACATTTTGGCACTGACAGAATACTTCATCTAAGGAAAGGAGAACACATAGTATATTTAAGAGCATGTGGAACATTCACTGAATTAAATCATGTCTTGGTTCATGAAACAAGCCTTACCAGACTTTAAAGAATGGAAATTACAAACAAAAACAAAAAAAACAAAAAACAAAAAACAAAGTATGTTCTCAGACTATGTTGAAATGAATAACAGAAAAAATTTGCCAACACTTGGAATTAAACAGCACACCTCTAAGTAACCTGTGGGTCAAAAAGGAAGTCTCCTTTGAAATTAGAAACTAGATTGAATTGAACAATAATAAAACTACAATATATCAAAATTCGTGGGATGCAGCTAAGGCAGTGCTTACTGAGAAATTTGTAGGATTAAATGTTTATGTTAGGAAAGAAGGAAAGACTCAAGGTAGTAACTAACATAAGATTCACTCCTAGCGAAGGAGCAAAAGAGGAATGAAGTGAAGTCAAATCAAGCAGAAAGAAGAAAATAAGATAAAAGCCCAAATCAATGTGACTTGAGACAGGAAAACAATAGAGAAAATCAATGAAACAAACCAAAAAACTTTTATTTGACTTGGAAAAGGTTAGTAGATTGATAAACCTCTGGCAAGCCTGACAAACATAAAAGGTGTGAAGATATAAATATCAGAATAAAGAATGAAAAAGGAGGGGGGTGCCCAGGTGGCTCAGTGGTTAAAGCCTCTGCCTTCGGCTCAGGGTCATGATCTCAGGGTCCTGGGATCGAGCCCCAGGTCGGGCTCCACAGAGAGCCCACTTCACCATCTTCACCCCACTCGTGCTCTTCTTGCTATCTCTGTCTGTCTCTCTCTCTCTCAAAAAAATAAATAAAATCTTTTTAGAAAAAAAAAGAATGAAAAAGGAGGTTTTGTTATAGACTTGGAAACATTAAAACAAAATATTGCATGCATGGTGACTAATGTAATATAATAAAAAAATATATTGCAAACAACCCTGTGATGGAAACTGGAAAATTTAGGTAAAGATGGACCAATTCCTCAAGGAACAGAAAGCACTAAAATGCCCCCAAGATCAAGTAGATAGCATGAATATTCTTATAACTGCCTAATAAATTGAATTTGTAGTCAAATACATTCTGAAAAGGAAATCTCTGGGTACTCATGATTTCATTGGGAGATCCTTCCAAACAGTTAAAGAAATAATACCTACTGTATACAAACTTGTGCAGAAAATTGAAGAGGAAGGAATACTTCAAAACTCCACAACTTATTTTAAGAGGCTGAAATTACCCTGATACTAAAACCAGATAAAGACATGACCAAAAGCAAGATTCTACAGCCATTGGACTGTAAAGAATCTTAAAGAACGTAGATGCAAAATAAAAATTGTCAAAAAATGTTAGGGGATCATACCCAGCACAATATTACAATGAATGATACACCATGACCAAGGGAAATATAGGCCATTTCAATATTTGGAAATTAATCAATGTCATCCACCATATTAACAAAGTAGAAAAAAATATGATTATCACAGTAGATGTGGGAAAAGAGTCTGACAAAGTGAAACATGCATTCATGATTAAAACTCTCATCAAAGTAGGAATTGAAGGGTACTTCCTCAAGCAGATAAAACACATTTACAAAAACAAACAAACAAACAAAAAGACGCTACAGCTAACATTACACTTAATGTTAAATTACTGAATTACTGAATGCATTTGTCGCTGAGATCAGGAACAAGGTAGAGAAATTCCTAACATCACACTTAAAGTCTGAGCCAATGGAATACAGCAAGACAAAGAAATAAAAATGCGTATAGTTTGGAAAGGAAGAAGTAAAATGATTCTTACTCACTGTCAGCATGATTGCCTACACAGAGAAGAAAAAGAATCTACAAAATCTTCTAAAACAATAAGGGAGTTTAACAAGGTGGCAGGATACAAGGTCAACACACCAAAATCAAACTTATTTCTATACCCTAGAAATGTCTAATTTTATGCAAAACAATGAACCTCACATATGCCCAACATCTTATGCAGAAATAAACTCAAAGTGGATCAAAGCATAAATATAAAAGTATGAAACTTTTAGAATAAAGCATAGAATAAGACATAATAACTTAGGGTTAGGCAAGGACTTCTTAGATGCAACATAAAAATAGTGATCCATAAATGACATAATTGATAAACTGGGAAAATTTGAGATTGAAAACATTTGTTCTCCTAAGACGCTGTTAAAGGAAAGAATAAGCCTAGAAGAAAATATTTGCAAATCAAATATCTGAAACAGGGTTTGTATACAGAATACATAAAGAACTCTCAAAGCTCAACAATAAGTAAACAGACAACCTAGCTAAAAAGAGAACAACAGACATTGTGACTTCAACCAAGATGATATAAGGGTGGCACATAAGCACATGAACAGTGTTCAACATCATTAGCTATTAAAAAAATGCAAGCAAAACTAGCCAAACCACACCTTTTTCAGACGACTAAAATGACACATGTGTGTGCACATGCACGCACACACACACGCACGTGCGCGCGCGCACACACACACACACACACACACACAATCACCAAGTGCTGAGGATGATGTAGGGCTGCTCCCGGACATTGCTGGTGTGAATGCTAAAATTTGGAGCCATCCTGGAACGTGGCTTGGCAGTTTCTTCTAAATTTAAACCTGGCAATTAACATATGATCCCACAATCCAACTCCTGAGTATCTAACCTGAAAAACTGAAAACTTACGTTCACTAAAAAAGCCCGTGTGCAAGTATCTATAGCAAGTCTATGCATATTCTACAAAAGCTGAAAAGAATCCAAGTCCCTTTCAATGAGTTAATGGATAAAAGAAATCATGGTACACCCATACAATTAAATTGAATGAATTGTTATTGATGCATGCAACAACTTGGATGGATCACAAAGTGCTGCATGATTTCATATGTATATGAATACACACACACACACACGCATGTATGTATATATATAATTCTCAAAGTGACAAATCTATACTGATGGGGAATACATCAGTTGTTGCCGGGAGTTGTGGCCAAGGTGGCAGTGATAGAATAGTTCTGTATACTCATTGTGGTGAAGGTTACACTAATCTATACATTTGTTAAAATTCATACAATTTTATGCAAAAATTTTATAGTGTGATAATTTGAAAAAGCAAAAATTTATTATTTTTTAAATTTTATTTTATTTTTTCAGTGTTCCAAGATTCATTGTTCATGTACCACACCCAGTGCTCCACGTAGCACGTGCCCTCCTCAATACCCACAACCAGAGTCACCCAACCCCCCACCCCTCTCCCCTCCAAAACCCTCAGTTTGTTGCTGAGAGTCCGCAGTCTCTCATGTTCCATCTCCCTCTCCAATTTCTCCCAATTCACCCTTCCTTTCCTTCTCCCAATGCCCTCCATGTTTTTCCTTATGCTCCACACGTAAGTGAAACCATATGATAATTGACTCTCTCTGCTTGACTTATTTCACTCTGCATAATCTCTTCCAGTCCCATCCATGTTGATATAAAACTTGGGTATTCATCCTTTCTGATAGAGGCATAATATTCCATTGTATATATAGACCATATCTTCTATATCTATTCATCTGTTGAAGGGCATCTTGGCTCTTTCCACAGTTGGGTGGTTGTGGCCATTGCTGTTATGAACATTGGGGTACATGTGGCCCTTCGTGGTACTGCGTCTGCTTCTTCGGGGGTAAATACCCAGTAGTGCAATTGCAGGATCATAGGGTAGCTCTATTTTTTAATTTCTTGAGGAATGTCCACACTGTTTTCCAAAGTGGCTGCACCAACTTGCATTCCTACCAACAGTGTAAGAGGGTGCCCCTTTCTCCACATCCTCTCCAACAGCAAAGGAAACAGTCAACAAAACAAACAGGCAACCCGCAGAATGGGAGAAGATATTCACAAATGACAGTACAAAGGTCTGATGTCTAAAATCTATAAAGAACTCCTCAAACTCAATGCGCAAAAAACAGATAATCATGTCAAAAAATGGGCAGAAGACATGAACAGACACTTCTCCAAAGAAGACATACAAATGACTAACAGACACATGAAAAAATGTTCATCATCATTAGCCATCAGGGAGATTCAAATCAAAACCACACTGAGATACCACCTTACACCAGTTAGAATGGAAAAAGGGAAAATTTAAAAACTATCCATACACACAATATACCACTACACACATATTAGAATGGTTATAGTTAAATGCGTTCATTTTATCAAGTGCTGGCAGGGATATGAAGGAACTAGAACTTGAATACGCTGCTGGTAGAAAATGTAAAATGTTACAACGACCTTGGAAAAGGGCTTGGGAGCATCCTAGTCCATGTAGGCTGCTATAACAAAATACCACAGACTGGGTGGAAATGCAGTTGTTACAGTTCTGGAGGCTGGGAAGTCCAACATCAAGGAGCCAAGATAGCTACCTTTTGACAAGGGCCTTCTTCCTGGTTCATACCAGGTGCCTTCTCACTGTGTTCTCACTTGGGGGAAGGGATGAGCTAGTTATCTGGAGCCTCTTTTACGAGGGAATTAATGCCAATTTTGAGGGTTCTGCCATCATGACCTAGTCACTGCCTAAAGGCCCCCTTCTAATATCATCATATTGGGCATTAGGATTTCAACATGTGAATATTGGTGGGGGGGACACAAACATTCACACCATAGCAGACCATTTCTTAAAATATTACACATACACTTACCATATGATCTGGTCATTCTATTCCTAAAAAATTACCCAAGAGGAAGGAAAGGATATGTACAAGCAGAGACTTGTATATGAATGTTCACAGTGGCTTTGTTTGAAATAGCCAAATAATGAAACATTCCTAATGTCCACCAATGCATGAGTTGATAAAACAAAAACAGTGACATTTCCATATAATGGAATACTCCTAGTAGTAAAAGAGAATGGACTATTGATACACACAATACATCAATGGATCTCAACACGCTGAGTCTAAGAAGCCAGAAAGAAATGAGCAAACTAATGATGTACTATATCTTGGCTAATTGAATTAAAAAAAAAAAAGAAAGAAATGAGCATATATACTTTGATTACAGTTATTTAAAATTCCAGAAAATGTTAATAAATATCGACGCAAAGCAGATCAGTGCCTGCCTGGGGGGACTGGAAAAAGTGAGGAGAGGCAAGAGGCTGGGATTACAAAGGAGCAGGGACAGGAAATTCATCACATCAAAATGTTACATTAGTGGTTATCCCTTGGGGTGGGGGGTTGGAAGGAAAGGACAATAAATAGGATTACACAGAGTGCCTCCAAGTTACTGGCAAGATTCTAGTCCTTAACAAGGGTAGTGATCATGTATTCTGCCACATTAATGTACAGATTAGAAAAAAAATATTTTATACACCTTCTGTATGTGTGAAGCATTTAAGAAAATACATTCAAACACCAGAATAATATATTTTATATAGATCATACAAACAATCATAACTACAGAGTTATTTTATAGAACAGGGATTCGTAGAGTTTTAGAGATGGATGAACTACTATGATCATCAAGTGTGAACCCCTCAGTGTACATCAAGAATAGTGAAAGGACTTGCCTCAGGTCAAACTGCTAAGACTTAAGCCTTCTTACTTCCACAGAAGTGCTCTTTTCATTACTTCCTTTTTTTGTCTCTTGAGCTAGCTCTCTTTTTGTGACTCCAGTTAAGCCCTCTGCCCCCACACAAATAAAAACATGTCTACATGCATAAACATCTACCTAACTACCTACTTATCCATGTATATACATGGCGAGCTGCTAACGTTTAATAACTCACTCTGTGGGAGGGAGGCAAATTTGTAGTACACACTTACCAGTTTTTTTTTTTCTGATCTAATTTTTCCCATTATGGCTGATTTCAGACTACAAATATGGTGTCACTGAACGCAGAATTTTGGAAGAGATGTGCTGTAGAACACCATTTATAGTTTTTTCACCATACAGATATAGTAGATGAAAATAACCTCAAGAGCACAGATTAATAGTAAAATGTAGTAAAATAATTAGTAAAAGACAAGTTTTGAGTGTTTACGACCTTTGCTTTAATTTATTTAACTATAAGTCTATATAATTTGATACTTACTAATGGTATGCTTGCCAACTGGCTCACAAAATTTCCTAAAATTTTAATGATTGACCATCACCAGCTGCTTTGAGCTGGCTCTAGCATACCACTGCTGCATAGATAAATTCAAACTTTAGTGTGTGCTTCAGAAGTTCCTTAGAGGAGGGCGCCTGGGTGGCTCAGTTGTTAAGCAACTGCCTTTGGCTCAGGTCATGATCCTGGAGTCTCTGGATTGAGTCCCGCATCGGGCCTCCTCCTCAGTGGGGAGTCTGCTTCTCCATCTGACCTCTTCTTCTCTCTCATTCTCTCTCTCTCTCTCTCAAATAAATAAGTAAATAAAATCTTCAAAAAAAAAAAAAAAAGAAGTTCCTTAGAGGATTTATTTCATCCCCACCATAAAACAAGCAGATTGAGCTTGCATGGCCCTTATTTGCAACATTTTAGAATTTGGGAAAATAGTGGGTTAATTTTATAGATCATTCTTTTATCACCCTCACTAAGTAAATGGTAGAATTGAATAGCCAATATGTATATAGCGTCCATAATGTGAAATAAAGTAATTTGTGCCTACTATACATAAGCGATAGATTGATGCTGAGATCACATTTCTCCAGATGTGTCTTCCTGTTTCTTAAAACCCTGTGCCCCCTCTATCCCTCCCTTCCTTCCTTCCTTCCTTCCTTCCTTCCTTCCTTCCTTCCTTCGCTTTGTTATGCATGGCTTTCCACAGGAAGAGAACCAATAGTAGATAAATAGAGACAGGTAAGAGAGATAGAAATAGACAGACAGATAGATAAATAGGTAGATGAGAGTGAGAGAGAGAGAGAGAGATTTTACAGAATTGGCTCACATGATTATGGAGGTGTAGTAACAATTTTTGATATTCTGTAATAAATGTTCTGGCATCTTAGGGTTATGGGGTCATGCTAACGACCCAAGGTTGTTTTCACCCCAACTATCCCAGTGTTTTTGTAGAGGTGTGAATATCTTACCACAAACCATCCATCCACAAGCCTCAACATTTGTGTTTTGCTTCCTGTCCAATAGGGAACATCTTCCACCTAGCTACTTCCTACTACCATAGTAATAAAGGTAACTTTGTCCAAGTTCCTCTCTGCTTCTCCCTGTGAGTGGCCTCATGTGGCCCTGTGTGGTGTGTCATGCATTTCATCCTCTGAGGAACTATGAGTAATAAACTCTTCTTTCAAAGGCAGTTCTCTCCCTTTCTCTCATTGTACCATAGCTGATTAAAACGAGTCCTAGATACAATTTTAAAACAGAAGGCTGGCAAGTCTAAAACCTGTAGTGTGGGCTGTTAGGGTGGAGGCCAGAAGAGAGATGATTCTGCAGAATCCTTCTTGATCAGGGGGAGGTCCATTCAGGCCCTCAGCTAACTACATGATGCCCACTTGTATCAAGGAGGACAATCTGATTTACTCCAAGTCCACCTTTTTGAATCTTAAACCTTGTCCAAAATACCCTCAGAGAAACATCCAGAACAAGGTTTGGCCACATATGTGGACACAATGGCCCATCCAAGTTGACACATAAAATTAACCATCACAAATCCATCTTGGTACCCATATGCATTCCTTTAAACTATACTTAATCTTCACCTAAAGACAATAACAAAGTCATACTTCTACCTATCATGATGCAATTATCTGGTGTACAAACAAAACACACTAACCCTTTCACCACAAGAGGATGTAAATCCTTGAGTGAGTTTACTTGAGTTTACTCTCTCTACGGTGCCAATTTGACAATGCTTAAATTATATATCCATTCAAAATATCTTATGTTACAAGATAAGGGGATGACAGAGGGGATAAAATTAGATAGACAGATATAAATACAGGAGCATATTTCTAACAAAATAAGGAATAAATACTCGTAACAATTAAAGTTTTTATTTTTGTAACTGGTAACATGGCCATAGCTGGTATTTGTAACAACTTTCTTTTATTATTCGTTCCATATTTCCTTTGCCCTCAGCAAGCAACTCAGCTGGCCATGGTTCTTTATTTGGTAGGGTGTCCCAGGCTTTCATTCCTGAAGGGTTTGGGCCATTAGTAGTCCTTCCTGAATTTTGTTGTTGTAGTTTTCCATTGGGTTTAATTACAGGGCATGTTATTACTAAGGGATGCCTTAAGGGATCGCCTATATTCTAGACATGTTTTGCCATGCCTGTATTGTGGAGTGGCAGTGCAATTTCCACTTGGTGGTCAGGATCAATAACTTCAGTCAGCGCAGTAATTCCCTTCTTTGCCTGTTGATTGAGAGGCATGAGGAGCCCAAAGTGGCTAGGTGGTGGTCTTAATTTCCAATTCAGTGGAATCATTATTGTGTCCCGGATGGAAGTGTTCCTCCCTTTGGAACTAAGACCTCTATCCAGTCCAGTGGAAAATAAGGTCGTGGGGACAGGAAGCCAACTTTGTGCAAGTGGGTCACTAGACAGGACAATGAGTGGTCCCACTCCCATTTACACCCCTTGATTCTTGGGCCTGTGACCCCTGACTATGGGAGAAATAGCACCATATATTGGATGGTGACTCAGAGCATATACAACTTCCTGGAGAGCCTTGCTGCAGCCCTACAAGGTATCGCCACCTAGTTGGTGTTGTCACTGAGTCTTCAAAAGGCCTTCTTCAAGGGGACCTGGCCTCCCCTACATTCAAGAGGTTCTGTGTCTATAAACTGGCTCAGGTCTGGGAATTAATTGAGGAGGTGTGGCTATTTTTATTTCCAAGTTGCACTTTTGTTCATTTGACCTAGAATTTTTCTGGCCATACAGGTCAAGTGAGTATTTAGTGGGCTTCCTATACGTCTCTCTTCTAGGAATGTCATGATCAACTAGCCAACATCATAGGTCTCTGGGAGCCAGACTATTCTAATTCCTGCTTCGACTCAGCTGTACACTATGGTAATCACGTCCACCTTTACCTTTGGAGGTTGAGTGATGCCACTTGGCCCCTGCCACCCAGGAATACAATTACTCCCATTGCCTTTAGGTTCCCCAATTCAGTAGCAACAATTCCCATTGTAAGTTCTGGTCTACAGAGAAGAGCAATGTTCCAGCAGGCCCCTAAAGGTGAGGTAAAAAGTGTAACCCATGAGAAGGTGTGCTCTTCAAGGATGGAGCTCTTCGAGGATTCTGGGGCTCCCCACAAAAATTTATTTCTCACAGTTGTGGTGATGGGTGTGCCCTGCAGACCCTCTCAGGATGGGTGAGTAGGTCTTAAATGACAAATCTACTCCAACATTCAAATCTCCTTAAGACTTTGAATTCTTTCTTCTACACAAAACCGAGAGCAGGTCTTTCCTTTTTAGTTCACTTACTGTGAATCACATTTTGGGTCATGTGACCAAACAACGTCTCAGAGCCCTTTCTAACTATACTGCAGCATTAAATGAAGCATCTCTGTTTAGTGGGCCCATGTCAATAAATTCACCCCAATCCAACTTTATGTTCCTTACACCATTATCCCACACCCATAATGTCCATTCCCACACATGTCTCCCTATTTCTGTCTGTATAAATTAGAAAAAAATGTAGTGCATCTTCTCATGGGCTATATATACTTTTTACTTCACCTTTAGGGGCCAGCTGGGACCTATAACAAGACTGTTATAGGTCTAGAAGCAGAAAGAGGTGGTGGTGGGTGGGTCCTGGGGAGCACCAGCAGTGTCTTTCAAGGAACTCCCTCAGACTTTATGCTTTCCATTAGACTTCCTTCAGGCAACGCAGGGTTGGAGAGGCTCTGAGGAGAGTTTCTCCTCAGATGGGGGTTGGAGAGGCTGTTTCTACTAGTAAAGATGACTCATGAGACTTTAGGGGCTCAGTGTTCCCAGTTTCATCAGGGTCTTCCCCCATGTTCCCATCCCATCTTTAGGATCTCATTCCTCTCCAATCCATGCCTTCACTTTAACGATAGATGGTGAGGTTAGGAATTCAAGTTGCATTGTAATTCAGCCATAGGATGAGATTCTCATAGGATAAGATTCTGGGTTTTGTTTTCAGCAGTCTCAGCCTGTGGCTACAGGAGATAAGGTGTCTTTTTCAGGACAGACATGGAAGCTGTCAGGTCATTTACAAAGTGCTTGAGCAAGGAATTCGAATCTCTGAGCTCATCTTTTTTGTGCCCTACCTTGTCCAGTGACTTTAGCAACAACCACGAATTTTTCATTATACTCCTTAGTTTCACAAAAATGTTTTAAGGTATCATGTACCTTGCCTGACAGGTCCTTTCTTCTTATCAGTATTTGATTAGTTGTATCCAATAGTGATATTTTGTGTATCTCTATTGCCACATCAGACCATGGACTATTGGTATGCTCTTTACCATTGGAAATAGAGTTATTAGTGTCTTTAAATGTAATCAAAATAGAGAGCCAACTTCAAAACCCCACAACCAATTTGGAAAACTCATATTTAAGATTCTGTTCTCTAGAAACAGTTCTGGTGCCAAAATCTGCATGTGTCAGGGTTCTGCAGAGAAACAGAACCAATAGGATGCATGAATGTGTGTGTGCGTGTGTGTGTGTGCATGCACGCATGTGTGCATGTGTAGAGACAGACAGAATGACAGAGATAGAGAGATACAGAGAGAAATAGGGAAAGAAAGACAGAGACAGAGAGAAAATTATTTCAAGGAACTTGCTCATGCAATTACAGAGACTGGCAAGTCCAAAATCCAGAGCATTGGCTGACAGACTGGAGACCCACAGAAGAGCCAACTTTGCAGCTCAAGTCCAAAGGCCATCTGCTGCAGAATTCCCTCTTGCTCTGGAGAGGTCAATCTTTTGCTCTGTTCAGGCCTTCACGTGATTGGATGAGGCCTATCCGTATTATAAAGGGCAATTTGGTTTACTCAAAGATCACAGATTTAAGACTTATTCTCATCCAAAAACACTCTCACAGAGTCATCCATGATAATGTTTCCGTTTGTTGTTTGTTTGTTTTTAAGGGGGGGGAGGGAAGGGGGGAGACACACACACACACACACACACACACACAGAGAGAGAGAGAGAGAGAGAGAGAGAGAGAGAGAGAGAGAGAGAGATGGGGAGGAGTAGGAACAGGAGAGAGAGAATCTTGGAACCCAACACAGGGCTTGGTCTCACAACCCTGAGATCATGACCTGAGCTGAAATCAAGAGTCAGATGCTTAACTGACTGAGCCATCCAGGCGCCCCCATAATAATATTTGACCACATATCTGGGCACCATGGCCCAGCCAAACTGATACATAAAATTAACCATTACACTTTATTGTTTCTGTCCTTCTTTCACTCTCTCTTCCTTTCTTTTTAAAACACAGAGTATTTCATGGCAAAATGGTCATAGCTTTTGGTTTACACATTTTTTTTTCACATAAAGTATTCTATGTAATTGCCACTACAACCCTATGAACTGGATAAGGAAGGCATTTATATTTCCTCCTTACATGCCAGAAGACTGTATTTCAGAGAAGCGAGGTGATTTGCTCAAGGCTAAACGGCCAACATTTGGCCATTCCAGGAGTCAAACCTAGATCTTCTGACTTAAGATTCCTGGCTCTTTCTAATGATTTTAGCTCCCAAAACCGCAGCTGAGAGTGCATTGAAAATTGTAACACTGCCCATATCTTCAACCACTTATTGACATCCATAGTATCTCTGGAGTCACCCTGGTTTCTATGATGTATCATTTGCAGGCTGTGGGGTAGTGTGGACATTCTCAGTGCCATACTCTAGATTATCTTTTATTATTTCTGCATGTATTATATTAGTTTTATGTTGCCTGGGGCAGTTAACAGCACTTAAGAGACACTGGAATTGATGGTATGGCTCTGGAAGAAGTAAGAAGGATAGGATTCTCTTTTCCATTTAGCCCATTTACCATTTGAACAGGAATTGCCAGTGAGTCAGTAAGAGGGTGGGCCTGGAGCATTATCCTCCCCTCCTTAGGCTGCCATCTTGTTTACTCCTCACAGTAGATAATGTTATCACCTCTTATAATGGGCCTGGATGGACTTTGTTGACCTAGGTTCGGCACCATTTTGTGACTGAAACAGCAGACAAAAATTTTATTTTTAAATTATAAGGCTTTTAGGGGCACCTGGGTGGCTCAGTCAGTTAAGTCGACTCCTAATTTCGGCTCAGGTCATGATCTCAGGGTCCTGACACTGAGCCGTGCGACAGGCTCCACATCAGTGGGGAGTCTGCTTGAGATTCTCTCTCTCCCTCTCCTCCCTCCCCCGCATGCGCGCTCTCTCTCTCTCTCTCTCTCTCTCTCTCTCAAATCAATCAGTCTTTAAAAATAACTGATAAGCCTTTTAAACAGTAATGGAGCAGACAGTATACCTTAAACTTGAATTAACCTCCATTTCATTGGCAGCTTTTTAATAATAGGAGTTAAGTGATATGCTTCACAGTTTGCGTGAAGACAAGTGCAGACTAATAGACAGAACCTGATGATGTCAACGAAAATAATGCAACGGTCTCAGCAAATAAAACCTTAAAGTTGAATTAGTAATTCATATTATATTAATTTGTTTTTCAGAAAGCCTTTCTTCTTGCATAAAAAAACACATAGACCAGGAAAATTTAATAGAGTTCCATGATGGTTCCAAAACACTTCCTTGTATATCAAGCAAACAACAACAGGAGATTCAAGAGGGCATATTCAGTCCAACTCAGTGAATCTCATTGGCATCTTCATGCCTGGTGCTGTGCTAGTGACTGTGAGAAATTCACAGATGTAGCCACTTTAGCGGGGTGGGGTGTGAGGAGGAGAGGAAGGCATATATTTAATCCACAAGTACACATTTGTGGTGGCCCTTTTTTTTTAAGATTTTCTTTATTTATTTGACAGAGAGAGAGAGAGATCAAGTAGGCAGAGAGGCAGGCAGAGAGAGAGGGGGAAGCAGGCTCCCTGCTGAACAGACACCCCGATGTGGGGCTTGATCCCAGGACCCTGAGATCATGACCTGAGCTGAAGGCAGAGACTTTAACCCACTGAGCCACCCAGGCATCCCTGCGGTGGCCCTTTATACCGTCAGCACTGTTCCAGGCACTACGGTACTCAGAGGAAATCGAGAGAAGAAAATTAATATATTCACTCTTTTTTTAAAGATTTATTTATTTATTTGAGAGAGAGAGAGTGAGAGAGAGCACATGGGCAGGGGGAAGGTCAGAGGGAGGGAGAGAATCCCAAGCAGACTCTCTGCTGAGCACAGAGCCTGACATGGAGCTCGACCTCAGTACCCCGAGATCATGACTGGAGCCAAAATCATGTGCCGGACGCTCAACCGACTGAGCCACTTAGGTGTCCCTAAGTGTTCACTCTTTAGTGAGCTTTAGTGAGCTTAGAATCTAGTTGCAAATAATAGATAGACAGAAAGCCTTACACATTAAGGAAGAAGTAGATTAACCATTAATTGTTGGGCTGTAAGTGCAGCCAGGTTTCAAGAAGAAAGAGATTGGCATGGACTGGTACATTTGGAAAAGGAGTGGGAAGGGATTGCAAAACTGAGACTCAGAGGGCATGCAGGAGTTATACAGACCGAGGAGAGGAGAGAAGGCATTTCTAGGAGAATGAGGAAAAACTTGAACATGGGCACAGAGATGGGAATGAGCATGGCAAATATGGGAAGCATCAAGAAGAGCTCTCAGGACATGAAAGAAAGAACTGTTGACAATAGCATAGAACTGGCCTCATGGGACTGTGGAGCACACAGTGGACTAAGAACCAGAGGGCCTGAATTCCCAAAGGTATTATCCTGGTTCTGCACTTACTACATGGGTGGCCTTGGTTAGCTCAGTTAGATGCTTTGTGCCCTGGTGCCCTGACTTACTCACAGTCATGTGAGGATACTGACAGTAGCCTGCTTCTCTCTCATGCTTGTTGTAAAATCCACAGGAGATGATGTCTGAAGAAGTGTGTGGGTTTTTTTTATTTTATTATTCAGTATTTTTTATTCATTTATTTGAGAGAGAGCGGGCACACAAGCAGGGGGAGTGGCAGGCAGATGGAGAGGGAGAAGCAGGCTCCCCGCTGAGCAAGGAGCCTGATGTGGGGCTCGATCCCAGGACCCTAAGATCATGGCCTGAGCTGAGGGCAGATACTTAACCGAATGAGCCACGCAGGCACCCCAAGAGGTGTTTTTTAAATAGTAAAATAAAAATGGGGATCCCTTCTTCCATTTGGTATTACATCAGCATGGTGAAGAAATGGCTCCTGAGTCTATAGTAGGGTTTGTTTTCTAGTTGGTTGCAGGCAGAAGGTTACTGCATGTGGGAACAGGGGCTGCTGATTAGTTGATATGAAGGCAATTTTTGCCCCTGAAGAGGGGCAGGCCTGGAAACCTGAACACAGGGGACTTGGGTTCTCTACTGGGTAGTATGACCTCTCTGAAAGAGGTCCCCGTTCTCTGACATCAGATTAAACAAGTGACAAAACTGTACACGAAGGCCAGTGAGGTGTGGTGGAAAAAGACCTGGACCTGGAATGAAATCTGTCTGAGATCAGATTTTAGGGTTCACCCCATACTAAACATGTGAACTTAAGCAAGCAACTTGCTAACTCTGGGCCCCAGTTCCCTCATCTGTCAAACTGAAGTAGAAACAACACCTGCCCCACTTCCTTATAGAGTGGGTTGTGGCAAGGATCAAATGCACAACAGTGAGAGGTTTCTGTAAACTCTAAAGTGGTAGGCCACGTTGGCTTATTTTCATTTTTCTTATTAATAATTGAAAACTGAGTTTTCTGATCAGTTTCCATCTACTATTTTAGCCTGCCCTATTGTCATTTCTGAAAGGTTATATTTCACGAGAGCTAGCTGTACCTTACCACAATATTAACACTGTAGTTAGGCTGAATTCTTAGGGTTTCTATATAATCAAATCAGAACCCCAATTTAGGATGAAGATCACAGAGTCATAAACCATTCAGGGGTGGTGGTGGGGAGTCTGGATCTGCAGTTAAAACACAAGGCAAACTTGCTCAGTTCTATTTTACTCCACTTGGTCATTCGCTTTTTGTGGGCAAGAACACAGAGCTCAACAAGGTTTTCAGAATGTCCCAGTTAACAAAAGTATTCCCACTCAGTTTCACCACTCTACAACCCTAACACTAGCCTGGATAAACCTGCACTAGTTTGGTGTCCTCTCAGTACTAGCATTCTAGCCCTGGCAGGCTTCCTCAGTCCCTCCGTGGGAAAACAAAAAACAAAACAAAACACAACACAGCACAACCCACATTGGGCTTCTTTGATTGGTTTTTAATTTCATGTGGTTGGCATTTTGTCTCAAGTTATACAAAATGCCTCACTCACATCTAGAGTGCACAAGGAGTTGGAAGAGGAGCAGGGTTTTGTGAGAGTGTGTGGAGAGTGCCCTCAGAAGGCTGGGATTATCTCCAACCAAGGGAGAGATGAAAGCTGGGTCCTCTCTTCCCACCCACCCAAACAAGCAAGAGAGTCCTCAAGAAGACCACTTCCTAGAGCTTCAAATGCACCCCCTCTCCATGAGAGACCAAGAAGTGCTGTGACGTGGCACCTGGAGCTCCAGGCAGAGCGCATCTGCCCCACCCCCCAGCTCAAGCAGCCTCTAGACCCACTGAGACGTCACCGTGGCAACCACTGTTTGGTCTGCGTCCTGTTGCCCCAGGAGACGCCCCAGGCCTTTCCAAGAGTCTGAGAGTGAAGCCAGAGAGTCCTTGGCCCTGACCCACGACCCTTCCTTCCAGAGCGAGGCTCCTGCCTCCAGACCGAGCCCCCCCCACCCCCCATCACCTAGGACCAAATTTCCCTCAGGCTCTCCGAGAAAGGAGAGCAAGGACAGCCTCATGAGTGAGGTGGGAGAGGTCACCCTCACGGAGGTAACCGCCTCAGTCTCCCCTCAAGCCACGCAGAGTCTCCTGGTTTCCTTGGGAGGCGGAGATCCTCCCCAGGCCCCAGTCGCAGGCAACCTCAGCGGAGATGCGATTCCCAAGAACACAGTGACAGCAGGCGCCAAGGGAAAGGTGCCCAAAAAGGTCATCGCCAAGAGGGTGCGAGGTTCCGTCAAGTGGTTTAACGTGAAGAATGGGTACGGTTTCATCAGCAGGCACGATACCCAAGAAGATGTGTTCGTTCACCAGACGGCCATCACCAGAAACAACCCTCACAAATACCAACGCAGCGTGGGCGACGGCGAGACAGTGGAGTTCGACGTGGTGCAGGGTGAGCGGGGCACAGAGGCCGCTAACGTGACCGGGCCAGCAGGTGCCCCAGTGCAGGGCAGCCGCTACGCTGCCAATCGCCCCCGCTTCCGTAGGGGCTTCTACATCCGCCGCCGTGCACCGCCCCCGCGAGGTCCCAGGGGCGCTGAGGAGGACGTCGACGAAGGTGAGGCCAGGGGCGAAGGTTTCACCGAGGCCCAGGGCCAGAGGCGTCGCCTGCCCGGCGGACCCCAAGACCAAAGGCTGCGGCGCTTCCCACCCTTCCGTAGGGCCTCCACCGTGTCCCGCCGCCCATCGATCCTTGCTCCGACCAGCGGCCCGAGGCCCGCCCACCTGCCCGGGTCCACCCCAGCCTCAAGGCCCGAGGGCGCCCCGCGGCGAGGGCCAGGCCCCAGCTACCTGCTGAGCCGCCCTAGGGGCCGAGGCACCGCTCCTGGTCCAAGACCCTCAGCGGGCATCTCTGAGGAGCCCGAGGCGGAAGACAAGGAGAGCGGGCGTGACACCAGCAGTCCACAGCAGAAGCCCCCGCCACGCTATGGATCCCGCCGCCCCAACAACCCACGCCGCCGCCCACAGCAGGCGCCTGGTGCCCAGAGCCAGGACACCGTGGGAGGAGAAGGCAAGATCGGGAAGAGCACTGCTGAAATACCCGCTTTGGTTGCTTTGGCCAAGAAGAGCAGCGCCACTGAGGAGGAGGAGGACGCCTTGGTCTCGGATGTCCCCTCTGCCACCACCCAGGCCAAGTAACAACAGCCGGGCTCCCTCCCCAGGGACTCCCAGGCCTGGGCTGCAGGGAATGTCCTCTTGAGGAGATGATGCCCTTTAATGCAACGCAGTCCAAACATCCACCTTGACTGTTAGATTTGTGCCCTGAGAGAAAAAAAATACATGCCCCTTCCCCAAGGTTTGAGGAAAAACTACAAGATCCATATATTTTTAAATTCCCTCTTACCATCTGCGTTGCCAATTTCTGTACACACACACACACACACACACACACACACACACACTCATGCACGCACACATGCATACACTTATGCTTTTAAATGATCTGACCAGGACCACAGCTATTATTCTGTGTCACCAGGGGAATTAGTCGAAGTACTTATAAAAATTATTTTTATTTTTTAATACAAAAACAAAGGTGATCTGATATTGAAGATCACCTTACACTGCTGTGTGATATTACTCACTCGAGTGGTCATTTTCTCAATAAATCATCTCATATTGCTTTTATCTGTTATTGCTGTCTGATTATTTTAAAAACATTTGTCAGCACGTAATTGTACTGAGGCAGCCCTTTCAGTTAGCAAAAGTCATACCTACTGTTCTCTGTACAAGTCATGAATTTAAGACTAATTGTGGACTTACTGGGGGTGGGGGTGAACTTCTCAAGGATGTTCTAAAGGATTAGAATACATAAAGAGGGAAGAAGTGTCCTCATCACATTCTCTTCCCCTCCCATTTGAGCAATAAAGCCGGAGGGTGGGTCCGATTACCCACACTTACTGCTTAGATAGTCTATGAGACAAAAACTCAAAAAGCTGGGCAAAACACCATGAGAGGTTAAAAAAAAAAATGGGGGGGGGGCTCTCGGGAAGCAGAATTTGCCTTTATTTTTTAATGGATTTGATCTAATGCCATGTAGATATTTAAAAGAAAATGGGCACGAGGGGCTGCCAGGTGTGGGAGAAATGGAAAAATGTTGGTCAAAGGGTAAAATCTTCCAGTTACAAGGTGAGCAAGTTTTGGGGGCCTAACATATGGCATGAGGACTATAGTTAACCATACTGTGTTGCATACCTGAAAGCTGCTAGGAGAGTGGAGCTTTAATGTTCCCACCGTGACAGTAACGAAATGATAATTATGTGAGGTGAACAATTTGTTAACCTTATTGTGGTAAACATTTCACAACATATGCTTGTATCAAATTTTCCCATTGTACATCTTAGACTTACACAATATCATATGTCAACTATATCTCAATAAAGCTAGAAAAAAAAACCTCAAGAAAATTTAAAAAGAAAACGGGCATGAAGCAGGCGTAATTTTTGCCATGCATACCTCTGGACCTGAAGAGAAATATCTAGTCCAGATTTTCCATTTGTGCTTCCTGATTGGTTCCATCCAGGGGGGCTGTGCAGGATCCCTGGAAGGCTGAACGGGGTGAATTTCAGCCCACCTCAGCCCCTTTCCCATCAGATAGAGAGGCTCCGACTGGGAATGCCATCCCTGTCCTGGTTTTCCTTTGAATATATGGTGGGGTTAGTGGGTGGGTCAGAGGCAGTGTTGGGAGGGGGCAAGTGGGCAATTAATACATTTGGAACTAACAGGGGGCTTTAGAACTACATTTTATAGATTGAGGAAATTGGATTATCAACAGCAAAGTGAAAATACTTTTCTGGTTTAAATGTTGAGGCCTTTCATACCACATTACAGCCTAGCTTAAGGGATTTGGAGAATGAGTACTCAGGCATTCAATATGGCTAAAAATCCTCACTCAATTCCTCATTCAGGAAATATTTGAATGTGTGCTCGTGCCAGACACTCTGCCAGGCACTAGAGGTTACATCATGGTGAAGAAGATGCCCCCTTCTCTCAAGGAGTCCACAGTCTAGTGAAGAGGGAGACAAAACTGGCAATGACCACACGATGGAGTGAGTACTCTGGTGGAATTAGCATGGGATGTCAGAGGAAACACAGGTGACTTAGGTGCTGCAGGGGTTGGTTCTAGGCTAAAGGGACCACTACTTCAATACCTGAATTTAAAATTATATCTAGCATGGGGCACCTGGGGGGCTCATTTGGTTAAGCGTCTGCCTTCGACTCAGGTCGTGATCTCAAGTTCCTGAGATCTAGCCCCTCAGGTCAGGTCCGGCTCCCTGCTCCACGGGGAGTCATTTTCTCCCTCTCCCTCTGTTCCTTCCTACCCACCCACCCTTCCACCCTAACCAGCGCCCCCAACCCCCAACCCCATCTCAGCCCTGCTCCTGAGCATTCTCTCTCTCAAATAAATAAATAAATAAATGAATAAATAAATAAAGTCTTAAAAAAAAAAACTGTATCTAGCAATCAGCACAAACAGAGTTCGGATTTGACAAATTTATGTCAACATACAGCTAGAAGTTGTTACTCCAGACTCTTAGCCCAGTGAACTCTTCCCACTACACCAACTGACTTCTTTGGAGATTAACAGAATGTACCACGAATCACTAAGCATAAGAATTTGTACTGAAACACAGCACCAAGAGAGAATGGCCCAGCGGCAGGGGTCGGGGGGCTTGAACTGGGACTAAATCTGTTATGATTGGGAGATAGCTCAAATCCCTCCTAGATGCCTTGTCATGCCAACCAGCAGGCAAGCATAAAATAAAATGGAAGAATGGAACTTTCAAACCAATCCTCATAGCATAAGAGCAGATAGTTCCTAACACCAAAGTGAAAATAAAATTCCAATTGGCACCTGTCATTGTGTGCCTTCTCACATAATGAGGAATCGTTAAGTGTTACAGAACATCTATAAAGTTATATTTTCTTGATACTGCAATTGATAGGAAGATAACGGATTGCTGTTGGTGTTTCTGGTTCAGACTCATGACCCATTTTTTTCTTAGAATCTGAAGAATCTCATCCTCTTGAATTCATATTCCATTATAACAGGACACACTGGGTGTTCTGGGATGATGCCATAATGTGCAAATAAAATATCTACCCACACTCTCTGGGGCATAGCTTTTTAATCAATGGCATCCAAGGAAGCCAGTTGGGCTGTTAAAGCAGCCCTTAATTAAGGATTCCCAAATCCTCAAAAGATGGAAAACAATGGAAAAGTAATGCTCGTATTTATATACATATGTATATACATATATGCCTGCCCCCCATTCCCAAAAGTGAAATGACCATAGACAAGTTTAATCAATCTGTCAGGAGATACTGCACATATAAAAAAAATATATGTATAATTGAGCATAATAATATATATGTAATTTATATATATAAATATTTATTATATAAAGTGTATTGTATAATGTATAGTAATAATATAAAATTACACTAAAGTGTACAGAAATTTGAAAAGTGACATTGCTCATCCCCAAATCTTTAATGAGAGCAGGCTTCCTGCTCATTTCAGGAAATTCCTTCCTACCCACCCACCCTTCCACCCTAACAATCCCACCACTTCCTGCTCATTTCATTTTATTTTCTTTAATTATTTTATTTCGTGTGTGGTAGACTGAGTATTGTGAAGAGTGTGGTTGAGGAAGGCAGTATTCACATGAGTACCTTTCAACCCACCCACCTCTCCACCAGCCAGGTCAACTCCTCCTAAAGAACTCTGTCAGAAACATATGTGAACAGGGAAAATCCCGGATTCCTTAAGCTGGTGTTTTATGACCTCTATTTACCCAAAGAGAAAATAAAATTCCAATTGACAAATGCACTGTCTTCTGATACTTTGACTTCGCACAGGGGGAGCAGCCTGAGAACCCAACATGTATTATATACAGAAAGCATTACCCGTTGACATGTCTATGCCTGTCTGCTGGTTGGCTTGACAAGGCATCTAGGAGATTTAGTCCCAGTTCAAGCCCCCCGACCCCTGCCGCTGGGCCATTCTCTCTTAGTGCTGTGTTTCAGTACAAATTCTTATGCTTAGTGATTCGTGGTACATTCTGTTAATCTCCAAAGAAGTCAGTTGGTGTAGTGGGAAGAGTTCACTGGGCTAAGAGTCTGGAGTAACAACTTCTAGCTGTATGTTGACATAAATTTGTCAAATCCGAACTCTGTTTGTGCTGATTGCTAGATACAGTTTTTTTTTTTAAGACTTTATTTATTTATTCATTTATTTATTTATTTATTTGAGAGAGAGAATGCTCAGGAGCAGGGCTGAGATGGGGTTGGGGGTTGGGGGCGCTGGTTAGGGTGGAAGGGTGGGTGGGTAGGAAGGAACAGAGGGAGAGGGAGAAAATGACTCCCCGTGGAGCAGGGAGCCGGACCTGACCTGAGGGGCTAGATCTCAGGAACTTGAGATCACGACCTGAGTCGAAGGCAGACGCTTAACCAAATGAGCCCCCCAGGTGCCCCATGCTAGATATAATTTTAAATTCAGGTATTGAAGTAGTGGTCCCTTTAGCCTAGAACCAACCCCTGCAGCACCTAAGTCACCTGTGTTTCCTCTGACATCCCATGCTAATTCCACCAGAGTACTCACTCCATCGTGTGGTCATTGCCAGTTTTGTCTCCCTCTTCACTAGACTGTGGACTCCTTGAGAGAAGGGGGCATCTTCTTCACCATGATGTAACCTCTAGTGCCTGGCAGAGTGTCTGGCACGAGCACACATTCAAATATTTCCTGAATGAGGAATTGAGTGAGGATTTTTAGCCATATTGAATGCCTGAGTACTCATTCTCCAAATCCCTTAAGCTAGGCTGTAATGTGGTATGAAAGGCCTCAACATTTAAACCAGAAAAGTATTTTCACTTTGCTGTTGATAATCCAATTTCCTCAATCTATAAAATGTAGTTCTAAAGCCCCCTGTTAGTTCCAAATGTATTAATTGCCCACTTGCCCCCTCCCAACACTGCCTCTGACCCACCCACTAACCCCACCATATATTCAAAGGAAAACCAGGACAGGGATGGCATTCCCAGTCGGAGCCTCTCTATCTGATGGGAAAGGGGCTGAGGTGGGCTGAAATTCACCCCGTTCAGCCTTCCAGGGATCCTGCACAGCCCCCCTGGATGGAACCAATCAGGAAGCACAAATGGAAAATCTGGACTAGATATTTCTCTTCAGGTCCAGAGGTATGCATGGCAAAAATTACGCCTGCTTCATGCCCGTTTTCTTTTTAAATTTTCTTGAGGTTTTTTTTTCTAGCTTTATTGAGATATAGTTGACATATGATATTGTGTAAGTCTAAGATGTACAATGGGAAAATTTGATACAAGCATATGTTGTGAAATGTTTACCACAATAAGGTTAACAAATTGTTCACCTCACATAATTATCATTTCGTTACTGTCACGGTGGGAACATTAAAGCTCCACTCTCCTAGCAGCTTTCAGGTATGCAACACAGTATGGTTAACTATAGTCCTCATGCCATATGTTAGGCCCCCAAAACTTGCTCACCTTGTAACTGGAAGATTTTACCCTTTGACCAACATTTTTCCATTTCTCCCACACCTGGCAGCCCCTCGTGCCCATTTTCTTTTAAATATCTACATGGCATTAGATCAAATCCATTAAAAAATAAAGGCAAATTCTGCTTCCCGAGAGCCCCCCCCCCATTTTTTTTTTTAACCTCTCATGGTGTTTTGCCCAGCTTTTTGAGTTTTTGTCTCATAGACTATCTAAGCAGTAAGTGTGGGTAATCGGACCCACCCTCCGGCTTTATTGCTCAAATGGGAGGGGAAGAGAATGTGATGAGGACACTTCTTCCCTCTTTATGTATTCTAATCCTTTAGAACATCCTTGAGAAGTTCACCCCCACCCCCAGTAAGTCCACAATTAGTCTTAAATTCATGACTTGTACAGAGAACAGTAGGTATGACTTTTGCTAACTGAAAGGGCTGCCTCAGTACAATTACGTGCTGACAAATGTTTTTAAAATAATCAGACAGCAATAACAGATAAAAGCAATATGAGATGATTTATTGAGAAAATGACCACTCGAGTGAGTAATATCACACAGCAGTGTAAGGTGATCTTCAATATCAGATCACCTTTGTTTTTGTATTAAAAAATAAAAATAATTTTTATAAGTACTTCGACTAATTCCCCTGGTGACACAGAATAATAGCTGTGGTCCTGGTCAGATCATTTAAAAGCATAAGTGTATGCATGTGTGCGTGCATGAGTGTGTGTGTGTGTGTGTGTGTGTGTGTGTGTGTGTACAGAAATTGGCAACGCAGATGGTAAGAGGGAATTTAAAAATATATGGATCTTGTAGTTTTTCCTCAAACCTTGGGGAAGGGGCATGTATTTTTTTTCTCTCAGGGCACAAATCTAACAGTCAAGGTGGATGTTTGGACTGCGTTGCATTAAAGGGCATCATCTCCTCAAGAGGACATTCCCTGCAGCCCAGGCCTGGGAGTCCCTGGGGAGGGAGCCCGGCTGTTGTTACTTGGCCTGGGTGGTGGCAGAGGGGACATCCGAGACCAAGGCGTCCTCCTCCTCCTCAGTGGCGCTGCTCTTCTTGGCCAAAGCAACCAAAGCGGGTATTTCAGCAGTGCTCTTCCCGATCTTGCCTTCTCCTCCCACGGTGTCCTGGCTCTGGGCACCAGGCGCCTGCTGTGGGCGGCGGCGTGGGTTGTTGGGGCGGCGGGATCCATAGCGTGGCGGGGGCTTCTGCTGTGGACTGCTGGTGTCACGCCCGCTCTCCTTGTCTTCCGCCTCGGGCTCCTCAGAGATGCCCGCTGAGGGTCTTGGACCAGGAGCGGTGCCTCGGCCCCTAGGGCGGCTCAGCAGGTAGCTGGGGCCTGGCCCTCGCCGCGGGGCGCCCTCGGGCCTTGAGGCTGGGGTGGACCCGGGCAGGTGGGCGGGCCTCGGGCCGCTGGTCGGAGCAAGGATCGATGGGCGGCGGGACACGGTGGAGGCCCTACGGAAGGGTGGGAAGCGCCGCAGCCTTTGGTCTTGGGGTCCGCCGGGCAGGCGACGCCTCTGGCCCTGGGCCTCGGTGAAACCTTCGCCCCTGGCCTCACCTTCGTCGACGTCCTCCTCAGCGCCCCTGGGACCTCGCGGGGGCGGTGCACGGCGGCGGATGTAGAAGCCCCTACGGAAGCGGGGGCGATTGGCAGCGTAGCGGCTGCCCTGCACTGGGGCACCTGCTGGCCCGGTCACGTTAGCGGCCTCTGTGCCCCGCTCACCCTGCACCACGTCGAACTCCACTGTCTCGCCGTCGCCCACGCTGCGTTGGTATTTGTGAGGGTTGTTTCTGGTGATGGCCGTCTGGTGAACGAACACATCTTCTTGGGTATCGTGCCTGCTGATGAAACCGTACCCATTCTTCACGTTAAACCACTTGACGGAACCTCGCACCCTCTTGGCGATGACCTTTTTGGGCACCTTTCCCTTGGCGCCTGCTGTCACTGTGTTCTTGGGAATCGCATCTCCGCTGAGGTTGCCTGCGACTGGGGCCTGGGGAGGATCTCCGCCTCCCAAGGAAACCAGGAGACTCTGCGTGGCTTGAGGGGAGACTGAGGCGGTTACCTCCGTGAGGGTGACCTCTCCCACCTCACTCATGAGGCTGTCCTTGCTCTCCTTTCTCGGAGAGCCTGAGGGAAATTTGGTCCTAGGTGATGGGGGGTGGGGGGGGCTCGGTCTGGAGGCAGGAGCCTCGCTCTGGAAGGAAGGGTCGTGGGTCAGGGCCAAGGACTCTCTGGCTTCACTCTCAGACTCTTGGAAAGGCCTGGGGCGTCTCCTGGGGCAACAGGACGCAGACCAAACAGTGGTTGCCACGGTGACGTCTCAGTGGGTCTAGAGGCTGCTTGAGCTGGGGGGTGGGGCAGATGCGCTCTGCCTGGAGCTCCAGGTGCCACGTCACAGCACTTCTTGGTCTCTCATGGAGAGGGGGTGCATTTGAAGCTCTAGGAAGTGGTCTTCTTGAGGACTCTCTTGCTTGTTTGGGTGGGTGGGAAGAGAGGACCCAGCTTTCATCTCTCCCTTGGTTGGAGATAATCCCAGCCTTCTGAGGGCACTCTCCACACACTCTCACAAAACCCTGCTCCTCTTCCAACTCCTTGTGCACTCTAGATGTGAGTGAGGCATTTTGTATAACTTGAGACAAAATGCCAACCACATGAAATTAAAAACCAATCAAAGAAGCCCAATGTGGGTTGTGCTGTGTTGTGTTTTGTTTTGTTTTTTGTTTTCCCACGGAGGGACTGAGGAAGCCTGCCAGGGCTAGAATGCTAGTACTGAGAGGACACCAAACTAGTGCAGGTTTATCCAGGCTAGTGTTAGGGTTGTAGAGTGGTGAAACTGAGTGGGAATACTTTTGTTAACTGGGACATTCTGAAAACCTTGTTGAGCTCTGTGTTCTTGCCCACAAAAAGCGAATGACCAAGTGGAGTAAAATAGAACTGAGCAAGTTTGCCTTGTGTTTTAACTGCAGATCCAGACTCCCCACCACCACCCCTGAATGGTTTATGACTCTGTGATCTTCATCCTAAATTGGGGTTCTGATTTGATTATATAGAAACCCTAAGAATTCAGCCTAACTACAGTGTTAATATTGTGGTAAGGTACAGCTAGCTCTCGTGAAATATAACCTTTCAGAAATGACAATAGGGCAGGCTAAAATAGTAGATGGAAACTGATCAGAAAACTCAGTTTTCAATTATTAATAAGAAAAATGAAAATAAGCCAACGTGGCCTACCACTTTAGAGTTTACAGAAACCTCTCACTGTTGTGCATTTGATCCTTGCCACAACCCACTCTATAAGGAAGTGGGGCAGGTGTTGTTTCTACTTCAGTTTGACAGATGAGGGAACTGGGGCCCAGAGTTAGCAAGTTGCTTGCTTAAGTTCACATGTTTAGTATGGGGTGAACCCTAAAATCTGATCTCAGACAGATTTCATTCCAGGTCCAGGTCTTTTTCCACCACACCTCACTGGCCTTCGTGTACAGTTTTGTCACTTGTTTAATCTGATGTCAGAGAACGGGGACCTCTTTCAGAGAGGTCATACTACCCAGTAGAGAACCCAAGTCCCCTGTGTTCAGGTTTCCAGGCCTGCCCCTCTTCAGGGGCAAAAATTGCCTTCATATCAACTAATCAGCAGCCCCTGTTCCCACATGCAGTAACCTTCTGCCTGCAACCAACTAGAAAACAAACCCTACTATAGACTCAGGAGCCATTTCTTCACCATGCTGATGTAATACCAAATGGAAGAAGGGATCCCCATTTTTATTTTACTATTTAAAAAACACCTCTTGGGGTGCCTGCGTGGCTCATTCGGTTAAGTATCTGCCCTCAGCTCAGGCCATGATCTTAGGGTCCTGGGATCGAGCCCCACATCAGGCTCCTTGCTCAGCGGGGAGCCTGCTTCTCCCTCTCCATCTGCCTGCCACTCCCCCTGCTTGTGTGCCCGCTCTCTCTCAAATAAATGAATAAAAAATACTGAATAATAAAATAAAAAAAACCCACACACTTCTTCAGACATCATCTCCTGTGGATTTTACAACAAGCATGAGAGAGAAGCAGGCTACTGTCAGTATCCTCACATGACTGTGAGTAAGTCAGGGCACCAGGGCACAAAGCATCTAACTGAGCTAACCAAGGCCACCCATGTAGTAAGTGCAGAACCAGGATAATACCTTTGGGAATTCAGGCCCTCTGGTTCTTAGTCCACTGTGTGCTCCACAGTCCCATGAGGCCAGTTCTATGCTATTGTCAACAGTTCTTTCTTTCATGTCCTGAGAGCTCTTCTTGATGCTTCCCATATTTGCCATGCTCATTCCCATCTCTGTGCCCATGTTCAAGTTTTTCCTCATTCTCCTAGAAATGCCTTCTCTCCTCTCCTCGGTCTGTATAACTCCTGCATGCCCTCTGAGTCTCAGTTTTGCAATCCCTTCCCACTCCTTTTCCAAATGTACCAGTCCATGCCAATCTCTTTCTTCTTGAAACCTGGCTGCACTTACAGCCCAACAATTAATGGTTAATCTACTTCTTCCTTAATGTGTAAGGCTTTCTGTCTATCTATTATTTGCAACTAGATTCTAAGCTCACTAAAGCTCACTAAAGAGTGAACACTTAGGGACACCTAAGTGGCTCAGTCGGTTGAGCGTCCGGCACATGATTTTGGCTCCAGTCATGATCTCGGGGTACTGAGGTCGAGCTCCATGTCAGGCTCTGTGCTCAGCAGAGAGTCTGCTTGGGATTCTCTCCCTCCCTCTGACCTTCCCCCTGCCCATGTGCTCTCTCTCACTCTCTCTCTCTCAAATAAATAAATAAATCTTTAAAAAAAGAGTGAATATATTAATTTTCTTCTCTCGATTTCCTCTGAGTACCGTAGTCCCTGGAACAGTGCTGACGGTATAAAGGGCCACCGCAGGGATGCCTGGGTGGCTCAGTGGGTTAAAGTCTCTGCCTTCAGCTCAGGTCATGATCTCAGGGTCCTGGGATCAAGCCCCACATCGGGGTGTCTGTTCAGCAGGGAGCCTGCTTCCCCCTCTCTCTCTGCCTGCCTCTCTGCCTACTTGATCTCTCTCTCTCTCTGTCAAATAAATAAAGAAAATCTTAAAAAAAAAGGGCCACCACAAATGTGTACTTGTGGATTAAATATATGCCTTCCTCTCCTCCTCACACCCCACCCCGCTAAAGTGGCTACATCTGTGAATTTCTCACAGTCACTAGCACAGCACCAGGCATGAAGATGCCAATGAGATTCACTGAGTTGGACTGAATATGCCCTCTTGAATCTCCTGTTGTTGTTTGCTTGATATACAAGGAAGTGTTTTGGAACCATCATGGAACTCTATTAAATTTTCCTGGTCTATGTGTTTTTTTATGCAAGAAGAAAGGCTTTCTGAAAAACAAATTAATATAATATGAATTACTAATTCAACTTTAAGGTTTTATTTGCTGAGACCGTTGCATTATTTTCGTTGACATCATCAGGTTCTGTCTATTAGTCTGCACTTGTCTTCACGCAAACTGTGAAGCATATCACTTAACTCCTATTATTAAAAAGCTGCCAATGAAATGGAGGTTAATTCAAGTTTAAGGTATACTGTCTGCTCCATTACTGTTTAAAAGGCTTATCAGTTATTTTTAAAGACTGATTGATTTGAGAGAGAGAGAGAGAGAGAGAGAGAGAGAGCGCGCATGCGGGGGAGGGAGGAGAGGGAGAGAGAGAATCTCAAGCAGACTCCCCACTGATGTGGAGCCTGTCGCACGGCTCAGTGTCAGGACCCTGAGATCATGACCTGAGCCGAAATTAGGAGTCGACTTAACTGACTGAGCCACCCAGGTGCCCCTAAAAGCCTTATAATTTAAAAATAAAATTTTTGTCTGCTGTTTCAGTCACAAAATGGTGCCGAACCTAGGTCAACAAAGTCCATCCAGGCCCATTATAAGAGGTGATAACATTATCTACTGTGAGGAGTAAACAAGATGGCAGCCTAAGGAGGGGAGGATAATGCTCCAGGCCCACCCTCTTACTGACTCACTGGCAATTCCTGTTCAAATGGTAAATGGGCTAAATGGAAAAGAGAATCCTATCCTTCTTACTTCTTCCAGAGCCATACCATCAATTCCAGTGTCTCTTAAGTGCTGTTAACTGCCCCAGGCAACATAAAACTAATATAATACATGCAGAAATAATAAAAGATAATCTAGAGTATGGCACTGAGAATGTCCACACTACCCCACAGCCTGCAAATGATACATCATAGAAACCAGGGTGACTCCAGAGATACTATGGATGTCAATAAGTGGTTGAAGATATGGGCAGTGTTACAATTTTCAATGCACTCTCAGCTGCGGTTTTGGGAGCTAAAATCATTAGAAAGAGCCAGGAATCTTAAGTCAGAAGATCTAGGTTTGACTCCTGGAATGGCCAAATGTTGGCCGTTTAGCCTTGAGCAAATCACCTCGCTTCTCTGAAATACAGTCTTCTGGCATGTAAGGAGGAAATATAAATGCCTTCCTTATCCAGTTCATAGGGTTGTAGTGGCAATTACATAGAATACTTTATGTGAAAAAAAAATGTGTAAACCAAAAGCTATGACCATTTTGCCATGAAATACTCTGTGTTTTAAAAAGAAAGGAAGAGAGAGTGAAAGAAGGACAGAAACAATAAAGTGTAATGGTTAATTTTATGTATCAGTTTGGCTGGGCCATGGTGCCCAGATATGTGGTCAAATATTATTATGGGGGCGCCTGGATGGCTCAGTCAGTTAAGCATCTGACTCTTGATTTCAGCTCAGGTCATGATCTCAGGGTTGTGAGACCAAGCCCTGTGTTGGGTTCCAAGATTCTCTCTCTCCTGTTCCTACTCCTCCCCATCTCTCTCTCTCTCTCTCTCTCTCTCTCTCTCTCTCTCTCTCTCTCTCTCTGTGTGTGTGTGTGTGTGTGTGTGTGTGTCTCCCCCCTTCCCTCCCCCCCCTTAAAAACAAACAAACAACAAACGGAAACATTATCATGGATGACTCTGTGAGAGTGTTTTTGGATGAGAATAAGTCTTAAATCTGTGATCTTTGAGTAAACCAAATTGCCCTTTATAATACGGATAGGCCTCATCCAATCACGTGAAGGCCTGAACAGAGCAAAAGATTGACCTCTCCAGAGCAAGAGGGAATTCTGCAGCAGATGGCCTTTGGACTTGAGCTGCAAAGTTGGCTCTTCTGTGGGTCTCCAGTCTGTCAGCCAATGCTCTGGATTTTGGACTTGCCAGTCTCTGTAATTGCATGAGCAAGTTCCTTGAAATAATTTTCTCTCTGTCTCTGTCTTTCTTTCCCTATTTCTCTCTGTATCTCTCTATCTCTGTCATTCTGTCTGTCTCTACACATGCACACATGCGTGCATGCACACACACACACGCACACACACATTCATGCATCCTATTGGTTCTGTTTCTCTGCAGAACCCTGACACATGCAGATTTTGGCACCAGAACTGTTTCTAGAGAACAGAATCTTAAATATGAGTTTTCCAAATTGGTTGTGGGGTTTTGAAGTTGGCTCTCTATTTTGATTACATTTAAAGACACTAATAACTCTATTTCCAATGGTAAAGAGCATACCAATAGTCCATGGTCTGATGTGGCAATAGAGATACACAAAATATCACTATTGGATACAACTAATCAAATACTGATAAGAAGAAAGGACCTGTCAGGCAAGGTACATGATACCTTAAAACATTTTTGTGAAACTAAGGAGTATAATGAAAAATTCGTGGTTGTTGCTAAAGTCACTGGACAAGGTAGGGCACAAAAAAGATGAGCTCAGAGATTCGAATTCCTTGCTCAAGCACTTTGTAAATGACCTGACAGCTTCCATGTCTGTCCTGAAAAAGACACCTTATCTCCTGTAGCCACAGGCTGAGACTGCTGAAAACAAAACCCAGAATCTTATCCTATGAGAATCTCATCCTATGGCTGAATTACAATGCAACTTGAATTCCTAACCTCACCATCTATCGTTAAAGTGAAGGCATGGATTGGAGAGGAATGAGATCCTAAAGATGGGATGGGAACATGGGGGAAGACCCTGATGAAACTGGGAACACTGAGCCCCTAAAGTCTCATGAGTCATCTTTACTAGTAGAAACAGCCTCTCCAACCCCCATCTGAGGAGAAACTCTCCTCAGAGCCTCTCCAACCCTGCGTTGCCTGAAGGAAGTCTAATGGAAAGCATAAAGTCTGAGGGAGTTCCTTGAAAGACACTGCTGGTGCTCCCCAGGACCCACCCACCACCACCTCTTTCTGCTTCTAGACCTATAACAGTCTTGTTATAGGTCCCAGCTGGCCCCTAAAGGTGAAGTAAAAAGTATATATAGCCCATGAGAAGATGCACTACATTTTTTTCTAATTTATACAGACAGAAATAGGGAGACATGTGTGGGAATGGACATTATGGGTGTGGGATAATGGTGTAAGGAACATAAAGTTGGATTGGGGTGAATTTATTGACATGGGCCCACTAAACAGAGATGCTTCATTTAATGCTGCAGTATAGTTAGAAAGGGCTCTGAGACGTTGTTTGGTCACATGACCCAAAATGTGATTCACAGTAAGTGAACTAAAAAGGAAAGACCTGCTCTCGGTTTTGTGTAGAAGAAAGAATTCAAAGTCTTAAGGAGATTTGAATGTTGGAGTAGATTTGTCATTTAAGACCTACTCACCCATCCTGAGAGGGTCTGCAGGGCACACCCATCACCACAACTGTGAGAAATAAATTTTTGTGGGGAGCCCCAGAATCCTCGAAGAGCTCCATCCTTGAAGAGCACACCTTCTCATGGGTTACACTTTTTACCTCACCTTTAGGGGCCTGCTGGAACATTGCTCTTCTCTGTAGACCAGAACTTACAATGGGAATTGTTGCTACTGAATTGGGGAACCTAAAGGCAATGGGAGTAATTGTATTCCTGGGTGGCAGGGGCCAAGTGGCATCACTCAACCTCCAAAGGTAAAGGTGGACGTGATTACCATAGTGTACAGCTGAGTCGAAGCAGGAATTAGAATAGTCTGGCTCCCAGAGACCTATGATGTTGGCTAGTTGATCATGACATTCCTAGAAGAGAGACGTATAGGAAGCCCACTAAATACTCACTTGACCTGTATGGCCAGAAAAATTCTAGGTCAAATGAACAAAAGTGCAACTTGGAAATAAAAATAGCCACACCTCCTCAATTAATTCCCAGACCTGAGCCAGTTTATAGACACAGAACCTCTTGAATGTAGGGGAGGCCAGGTCCCCTTGAAGAAGGCCTTTTGAAGACTCAGTGACAACACCAACTAGGTGGCGATACCTTGTAGGGCTGCAGCAAGGCTCTCCAGGAAGTTGTATATGCTCTGAGTCACCATCCAATATATGGTGCTATTTCTCCCATAGTCAGGGGTCACAGGCCCAAGAATCAAGGGGTGTAAATGGGAGTGGGACCACTCATTGTCCTGTCTAGTGACCCACTTGCACAAAGTTGGCTTCCTGTCCCCACGACCTTATTTTCCACTGGACTGGATAGAGGTCTTAGTTCCAAAGGGAGGAACACTTCCATCCGGGACACAATAATGATTCCACTGAATTGGAAATTAAGACCACCACCTAGCCACTTTGGGCTCCTCATGCCTCTCAATCAACAGGCAAAGAAGGGAATTACTGCGCTGACTGAAGTTATTGATCCTGACCACCAAGTGGAAATTGCACTGCCACTCCACAATACAGGCATGGCAAAACATGTCTAGAATATAGGCGATCCCTTAAGGCATCCCTTAGTAATAACATGCCCTGTAATTAAACCCAATGGAAAACTACAACAACAAAATTCAGGAAGGACTACTAATGGCCCAAACCCTTCAGGAATGAAAGCCTGGGACACCCTACCAAATAAAGAACCATGGCCAGCTGAGTTGCTTGCTGAGGGCAAAGGAAATATGGAACGAATAATAAAAGAAAGTTGTTACAAATACCAGCTATGGCCATGTTACCAGTTACAAAAATAAAAACTTTAATTGTTACGAGTATTTATTCCTTATTTTGTTAGAAATATGCTCCTGTATTTATATCTGTCTATCTAATTTTATCCCCTCTGTCATCCCCTTATCTTGTAACATAAGATATTTTGAATGGATATATAATTTAAGCATTGTCAAATTGGCACCGTAGAGAGAGTAAACTCAAGTAAACTCACTCAAGGATTTACATCCTCTTGTGGTGAAAGGGTTAGTGTGTTTTGTTTGTACACCAGATAATTGCATCATGATAGGTAGAAGTATGACTTTGTTATTGTCTTTAGGTGAAGATTAAGTATAGTTTAAAGGAATGCATATGGGTACCAAGATGGATTTGTGATGGTTAATTTTATGTGTCAACTTGGATGGGCCATTGTGTCCACATATGTGGCCAAACCTTGTTCTGGATGTTTCTCTGAGGGTATTTTGGACAAGGTTTAAGATTCAAAAAGGTGGACTTGGAGTAAATCAGATTGTCCTCCTTGATACAAGTGGGCATCATGTAGTTAGCTGAGGGCCTGAATGGACCTCCCCCTGATCAAGAAGGATTCTGCAGAATCATCTCTCTTCTGGCCTCCACCCTAACAGCCCACACTACAGGTTTTAGACTTGCCAGCCTTCTGTTTTAAAATTGTATCTAGGACTCGTTTTAATCAGCTATGGTACAATGAGAGAAAGGGAGAGAACTGCCTTTGAAAGAAGAGTTTATTACTCATAGTTCCTCAGAGGATGAAATGCATGACACACCACACAGGGCCACATGAGGCCACTCACAGGGAGAAGCAGAGAGGAACTTGGACAAAGTTACCTTTATTACTATGGTAGTAGGAAGTAGCTAGGTGGAAGATGTTCCCTATTGGACAGGAAGCAAAACACAAATGTTGAGGCTTGTGGATGGATGGTTTGTGGTAAGATATTCACACCTCTACAAAAACACTGGGATAGTTGGGGTGAAAACAACCTTGGGTCGTTAGCATGACCCCATAACCCTAAGATGCCAGAACATTTATTACAGAATATCAAAAATTGTTACTACACCTCCATAATCATGTGAGCCAATTCTGTAAAATCTCTCTCTCTCTCTCTCACTCTCATCTACCTATTTATCTATCTGTCTGTCTATTTCTATCTCTCTTACCTGTCTCTATTTATCTACTATTGGTTCTCTTCCTGTGGAAAGCCATGCATAACAAAGCGAAGGAAGGAAGGAAGGAAGGAAGGAAGGAAGGAAGGAAGGAAGGGAGGGATAGAGGGGGCACAGGGTTTTAAGAAACAGGAAGACACATCTGGAGAAATGTGATCTCAGCATCAATCTATCGCTTATGTATAGTAGGCACAAATTACTTTATTTCACATTATGGACGCTATATACATATTGGCTATTCAATTCTACCATTTACTTAGTGAGGGTGATAAAAGAATGATCTATAAAATTAACCCACTATTTTCCCAAATTCTAAAATGTTGCAAATAAGGGCCATGCAAGCTCAATCTGCTTGTTTTATGGTGGGGATGAAATAAATCCTCTAAGGAACTTCTTTTTTTTTTTTTTTTGAAGATTTTATTTACTTATTTATTTGAGAGAGAGAGAGAGAGAATGAGAGAGAAGAAGAGGTCAGATGGAGAAGCAGACTCCCCACTGAGGAGGAGGCCCGATGCGGGACTCAATCCAGAGACTCCAGGATCATGACCTGAGCCAAAGGCAGTTGCTTAACAACTGAGCCACCCAGGCGCCCTCCTCTAAGGAACTTCTGAAGCACACACTAAAGTTTGAATTTATCTATGCAGCAGTGGTATGCTAGAGCCAGCTCAAAGCAGCTGGTGATGGTCAATCATTAAAATTTTAGGAAATTTTGTGAGCCAGTTGGCAAGCATACCATTAGTAAGTATCAAATTATATAGACTTATAGTTAAATAAATTAAAGCAAAGGTCGTAAACACTCAAAACTTGTCTTTTACTAATTATTTTACTACATTTTACTATTAATCTGTGCTCTTGAGGTTATTTTCATCTACTATATCTGTATGGTGAAAAAACTATAAATGGTGTTCTACAGCACATCTCTTCCAAAATTCTGCGTTCAGTGACACCATATTTGTAGTCTGAAATCAGCCATAATGGGAAAAATTAGATCAGAAAAAAAAAAACTGGTAAGTGTGTACTACAAATTTGCCTCCCTCCCACAGAGTGAGTTATTAAACGTTAGCAGCTCGCCATGTATATACATGGATAAGTAGGTAGTTAGGTAGATGTTTATGCATGTAGACATGTTTTTATTTGTGTGGGGGCAGAGGGCTTAACTGGAGTCACAAAAAGAGAGCTAGCTCAAGAGACAAAAAAAGGAAGTAATGAAAAGAGCACTTCTGTGGAAGTAAGAAGGCTTAAGTCTTAGCAGTTTGACCTGAGGCAAGTCCTTTCACTATTCTTGATGTACACTGAGGGGTTCACACTTGATGATCATAGTAGTTCATCCATCTCTAAAACTCTACGAATCCCTGTTCTATAAAATAACTCTGTAGTTATGATTGTTTGTATGATCTATATAAAATATATTATTCTGGTGTTTGAATGTATTTTCTTAAATGCTTCACACATACAGAAGGTGTATAAAATATTTTTTTTCTAATCTGTACATTAATGTGGCAGAATACATGATCACTACCCTTGTTAAGGACTAGAATCTTGCCAGTAACTTGGAGGCACTCTGTGTAATCCTATTTATTGTCCTTTCCTTCCAACCCCCCACCCCAAGGGATAACCACTAATGTAACATTTTGATGTGATGAATTTCCTGTCCCTGCTCCTTTGTAATCCCAGCCTCTTGCCTCTCCTCACTTTTTCCAGTCCCCCCAGGCAGGCACTGATCTGCTTTGCGTCGATATTTATTAACATTTTCTGGAATTTTAAATAACTGTAATCAAAGTATATATGCTCATTTCTTTCTTTTTTTTTTTTAATTCAATTAGCCAAGATATAGTACATCATTAGTTTGCTCATTTCTTTCTGGCTTCTTAGACTCAGCGTGTTGAGATCCATTGATGTATTGTGTGTATCAATAGTCCATTCTCTTTTACTACTAGGAGTATTCCATTATATGGAAATGTCACTGTTTTTGTTTTATCAACTCATGCATTGGTGGACATTAGGAATGTTTCATTATTTGGCTATTTCAAACAAAGCCACTGTGAACATTCATATACAAGTCTCTGCTTGTACATATCCTTTCCTTCCTCTTGGGTAATTTTTTAGGAATAGAATGACCAGATCATATGGTAAGTGTATGTGTAATATTTTAAGAAATGGTCTGCTATGGTGTGAATGTTTGTGTCCCCCCCACCAATATTCACATGTTGAAATCCTAATGCCCAATATGATGATATTAGAAGGGGGCCTTTAGGCAGTGACTAGGTCATGATGGCAGAACCCTCAAAATTGGCATTAATTCCCTCGTAAAAGAGGCTCCAGATAACTAGCTCATCCCTTCCCCCAAGTGAGAACACAGTGAGAAGGCACCTGGTATGAACCAGGAAGAAGGCCCTTGTCAAAAGGTAGCTATCTTGGCTCCTTGATGTTGGACTTCCCAGCCTCCAGAA
Organism: Nasua narica; assembly: GCA_028533885.1. Lineage (NCBI taxonomy): Eukaryota > Metazoa > Chordata > Mammalia > Carnivora > Procyonidae > Nasua > Nasua narica. The sequence goes on along the minus strand of JAPYYJ010000118.1, from coordinate 20,343 downwards.
CTGTAACAACTGCATTTCCACCCAGTCTGTGGTATTTTGTTATAGCAGCCTACATGGACTAGGATGCTCCCAAGCCCTTTTCCAAGGTCGTTGTAACATTTTACATTTTCTACCAGCAGCGTATTCAAGTTCTAGTTCCTTCATATCCCTGCCAGCACTTGATAAAATGAACGCATTTAACTATAACCATTCTAATATGTGTGTAGTGGTATATTGTGTGTATGGATAGTTTTTAAATTTTCCCTTTTTCCATTCTAACTGGTGTAAGGTGGTATCTCAGTGTGGTTTTGATTTGAATCTCCCTGATGGCTAATGATGATGAACATTTTTTCATGTGTCTGTTAGTCATTTGTATGTCTTCTTTGGAGAAGTGTCTGTTCATGTCTTCTGCCCATTTTTTGACATGATTATCTGTTTTTTGCGCATTGAGTTTGAGGAGTTCTTTATAGATTTTAGACATCAGACCTTTGTACTGTCATTTGTGAATATCTTCTCCCATTCTGCGGGTTGCCTGTTTGTTTTGTTGACTGTTTCCTTTGCTGTTGGAGAGGATGTGGAGAAAGGGGCACCCTCTTACACTGTTGGTAGGAATGCAAGTTGGTGCAGCCACTTTGGAAAACAGTGTGGACATTCCTCAAGAAATTAAAAAATAGAGCTACCCTATGATCCTGCAATTGCACTACTGGGTATTTACCCCCGAAGAAGCAGACGCAGTACCACGAAGGGCCACATGTACCCCAATGTTCATAACAGCAATGGCCACAACCACCCAACTGTGGAAAGAGCCAAGATGCCCTTCAACAGATGAATAGATATAGAAGATATGGTCTATATATACAATGGAATATTATGCCTCTATCAGAAAGGATGAATACCCAAGTTTTATATCAACATGGATGGGACTGGAAGAGATTATGCAGAGTGAAATAAGTCAAGCAGAGAGAGTCAATTATCATATGGTTTCACTTACGTGTGGAGCATAAGGAAAAACATGGAGGGCATTGGGAGAAGGAAAGGAAGGGTGAATTGGGAGAAATTGGAGAGGGAGATGGAACATGAGAGACTGCGGACTCTCAGCAACAAACTGAGGGTTTTGGAGGGGAGAGGGGTGGGGGGTTGGGTGACTCTGGTTGTGGGTATTGAGGAGGGCACGTGCTACGTGGAGCACTGGGTGTGGTACATGAACAATGAATCTTGGAACACTGAAAAAATAAAATAAAATTTAAAAAATAATAAATTTTTGCTTTTTCAAATTATCACACTATAAAATTTTTGCATAAAATTGTATGAATTTTAACAAATGTATAGATTAGTGTAACCTTCACCACAATGAGTATACAGAACTATTCTATCACTGCCACCTTGGCCACAACTCCCGGCAACAACTGATGTATTCCCCATCAGTATAGATTTGTCACTTTGAGAATTATATATATACATACATGCGTGTGTGTGTGTGTGTATTCATATACATATGAAATCATGCAGCACTTTGTGATCCATCCAAGTTGTTGCATGCATCAATAACAATTCATTCAATTTAATTGTATGGGTGTACCATGATTTCTTTTATCCATTAACTCATTGAAAGGGACTTGGATTCTTTTCAGCTTTTGTAGAATATGCATAGACTTGCTATAGATACTTGCACACGGGCTTTTTTAGTGAACGTAAGTTTTCAGTTTTTCAGGTTAGATACTCAGGAGTTGGATTGTGGGATCATATGTTAATTGCCAGGTTTAAATTTAGAAGAAACTGCCAAGCCACGTTCCAGGATGGCTCCAAATTTTAGCATTCACACCAGCAATGTCCGGGAGCAGCCCTACATCATCCTCAGCACTTGGTGATTGTGTGTGTGTGTGTGTGTGTGTGTGCGCGCGCGCACGTGCGTGTGTGTGTGCGTGCATGTGCACACACATGTGTCATTTTAGTCGTCTGAAAAAGGTGTGGTTTGGCTAGTTTTGCTTGCATTTTTTTAATAGCTAATGATGTTGAACACTGTTCATGTGCTTATGTGCCACCCTTATATCATCTTGGTTGAAGTCACAATGTCTGTTGTTCTCTTTTTAGCTAGGTTGTCTGTTTACTTATTGTTGAGCTTTGAGAGTTCTTTATGTATTCTGTATACAAACCCTGTTTCAGATATTTGATTTGCAAATATTTTCTTCTAGGCTTATTCTTTCCTTTAACAGCGTCTTAGGAGAACAAATGTTTTCAATCTCAAATTTTCCCAGTTTATCAATTATGTCATTTATGGATCACTATTTTTATGTTGCATCTAAGAAGTCCTTGCCTAACCCTAAGTTATTATGTCTTATTCTATGCTTTATTCTAAAAGTTTCATACTTTTATATTTATGCTTTGATCCACTTTGAGTTTATTTCTGCATAAGATGTTGGGCATATGTGAGGTTCATTGTTTTGCATAAAATTAGACATTTCTAGGGTATAGAAATAAGTTTGATTTTGGTGTGTTGACCTTGTATCCTGCCACCTTGTTAAACTCCCTTATTGTTTTAGAAGATTTTGTAGATTCTTTTTCTTCTCTGTGTAGGCAATCATGCTGACAGTGAGTAAGAATCATTTTACTTCTTCCTTTCCAAACTATACGCATTTTTATTTCTTTGTCTTGCTGTATTCCATTGGCTCAGACTTTAAGTGTGATGTTAGGAATTTCTCTACCTTGTTCCTGATCTCAGCGACAAATGCATTCAGTAATTCAGTAATTTAACATTAAGTGTAATGTTAGCTGTAGCGTCTTTTTGTTTGTTTGTTTGTTTTTGTAAATGTGTTTTATCTGCTTGAGGAAGTACCCTTCAATTCCTACTTTGATGAGAGTTTTAATCATGAATGCATGTTTCACTTTGTCAGACTCTTTTCCCACATCTACTGTGATAATCATATTTTTTTCTACTTTGTTAATATGGTGGATGACATTGATTAATTTCCAAATATTGAAATGGCCTATATTTCCCTTGGTCATGGTGTATCATTCATTGTAATATTGTGCTGGGTATGATCCCCTAACATTTTTTGACAATTTTTATTTTGCATCTACGTTCTTTAAGATTCTTTACAGTCCAATGGCTGTAGAATCTTGCTTTTGGTCATGTCTTTATCTGGTTTTAGTATCAGGGTAATTTCAGCCTCTTAAAATAAGTTGTGGAGTTTTGAAGTATTCCTTCCTCTTCAATTTTCTGCACAAGTTTGTATACAGTAGGTATTATTTCTTTAACTGTTTGGAAGGATCTCCCAATGAAATCATGAGTACCCAGAGATTTCCTTTTCAGAATGTATTTGACTACAAATTCAATTTATTAGGCAGTTATAAGAATATTCATGCTATCTACTTGATCTTGGGGGCATTTTAGTGCTTTCTGTTCCTTGAGGAATTGGTCCATCTTTACCTAAATTTTCCAGTTTCCATCACAGGGTTGTTTGCAATATATTTTTTTATTATATTACATTAGTCACCATGCATGCAATATTTTGTTTTAATGTTTCCAAGTCTATAACAAAACCTCCTTTTTCATTCTTTTTTTTTCTAAAAAGATTTTATTTATTTTTTTGAGAGAGAGAGAGACAGACAGAGATAGCAAGAAGAGCACGAGTGGGGTGAAGATGGTGAAGTGGGCTCTCTGTGGAGCCCGACCTGGGGCTCGATCCCAGGACCCTGAGATCATGACCCTGAGCCGAAGGCAGAGGCTTTAACCACTGAGCCACCTGGGCACCCCCCTCCTTTTTCATTCTTTATTCTGATATTTATATCTTCACACCTTTTATGTTTGTCAGGCTTGCCAGAGGTTTATCAATCTACTAACCTTTTCCAAGTCAAATAAAAGTTTTTTGGTTTGTTTCATTGATTTTCTCTATTGTTTTCCTGTCTCAAGTCACATTGATTTGGGCTTTTATCTTATTTTCTTCTTTCTGCTTGATTTGACTTCACTTCATTCCTCTTTTGCTCCTTCGCTAGGAGTGAATCTTATGTTAGTTACTACCTTGAGTCTTTCCTTCTTTCCTAACATAAACATTTAATCCTACAAATTTCTCAGTAAGCACTGCCTTAGCTGCATCCCACGAATTTTGATATATTGTAGTTTTATTATTGTTCAATTCAATCTAGTTTCTAATTTCAAAGGAGACTTCCTTTTTGACCCACAGGTTACTTAGAGGTGTGCTGTTTAATTCCAAGTGTTGGCAAATTTTTTCTGTTATTCATTTCAACATAGTCTGAGAACATACTTTGTTTTTTGTTTTTTGTTTTTTTTGTTTTTGTTTGTAATTTCCATTCTTTAAAGTCTGGTAAGGCTTGTTTCATGAACCAAGACATGATTTAATTCAGTGAATGTTCCACATGCTCTTAAATATACTATGTGTTCTCCTTTCCTTAGATGAAGTATTCTGTCAGTGCCAAAATGTTTCATTTGATTGATGGCCTTGCTCAGTTCTTCTACCTCATTGCTGTTTTTTTTTCTATTGTTCTATTACTGGGAGAAGACTGTTGAAATCTCTAACTATAATTGTGGATCTTACTAGTTCTCCTTGTAGCTCCGTTAGTTTTTTGTTTCTTGGATGTTGAGCCTCTGTTAGATACAGAAATGTTCAGGACTTTTATGTCCTCTTGATGCATTCATCCCTTTATCATTATGGCATGATCTCCTGCAAACATGTTGATATTCTTTGTTCTGAGGTCTGCTTTGCTTTGTCTGAGATTAATATAGCTGCTCCAGGCTCCTTTTAATTTCCGTTAGCTATATATATATGATATATATTTATTAATATATATATATAATGTATATAATTTTACATTTATTTTTAAACTATTTGTTTCTTAATATTTGAACTATGTTTATTTTAGTCAGCTCACCGTTTGAATGCTTTCTGTCTTTCTAATCTTTCCTTTGTTACCATTTCCCTCTTTTTTAAATTTATTTTTAAATAATTGAATATTTTTTATGATTTCAATTATCTCTCTTGTTGGCACACTAGCTAAAACTTATTTGCTATTTCAGTGGTTGCTTAAGGGTTTATAATACACAGCCTTGCTTTACCATGGTCTCCCACCAAGCAGCATCATACCACTTCACAAGTACTGTTAAAAATTCATCATAGTGAGCTTCCATTTCCTCCCCATATGCTCTTTATGTTATGTTGTCATATATATTACTCTTACATATTTTGTAAACCCGACAGCACACTGTTATAATTTTTGTTTAAAGAGTCAATTATGCTTTATTTTTTTCTGTGGAAAAAATACATAGCATACATTTTACTGTATTAACCATTTTTAAATGTGCAGTTCAGTGGTATTAAATACATCCACATTGCTGTGCAACCATCACTGCTAGAACTTTTTATGATTCCATACTGAAACTCTGTACCCATTAAACAATAAATCTCCATTCTCCCCTACCCCCAAACCCTGGTAACCATTGTATTATTTTCTGTCTCTATGTATTTGACTATACTATGTACTTTATGGAAGTGGAATCATACAGTATTTGTTCTTTTGTATCTGGCTTGTTTCAATTAGCGTAATGTCTTCAAGGTTCATCCACATTGCAGCATATATCAGAATTTTATTCCTTTGTAAGGTGGAATAGCATTTCATTGAATGTTACATACTGTATTTTTTTTAATTTTTAAAATGATTTTATTTAAATTCGATTTAGTTAGCATATAGCGTTTTATTAGTTTCAGGGGTAGAATTTAGTGATTCTCTGGTTGCATTTAACACCCAGTACACATTACATCAAGTGCCCTCCTTAATGTTCATCACCCAGTTAACCCATCCCCCACCCACCTCCACTCCAGCAACCCACAATTTGTTTCCTATATTAAGAGTTTCTTATGGTTTTCCTCCCTCTCTGTTTTTATCATTTTTTTTTAATTTTGTCCTCCCTTTACCCTATATTCATCTGTTTCTTTCTTAAATTCCACATATGAATGAAATCATATGGCATTTGTCTTTCTATGACTGAATTATTTCACTTAGCATAATACCCTCTAGTTCCATCCACATCAATACAAGTGGCAAGAATCCATTCTCTGTGATAGCTGAGTAATATTCCATTGTCTGTGCATGTGTACGTGTGCGTGCGCACGTGCGCGTGCGCGTGTGTGTATGTATTATGTCTCCTTACCCATTCATCAGTCGAAAGACATCTGGACTCTTTCCATATTTTGGCTCTACTTTAACACCCCACTCACAGCATTGGATAGATCATCTAAGCAGAAGATTAACAAGGAAACAAAGGTGTGGAGTGACACCCTGGGCCAGATGGACTTAGCAGATATATTCAGAGCATTTCATCTTAAAACGGTAGAATACACATTCTTTTCAAGGGCACATGAAACATTCTCCAGAATAGATCACATAGCATGTCACAAATCAGATGTCAACCAGTACAAAACATTGAGATGTAACCATGCATATTTTCAGACCATGATGCTATGAAATTCGAAGGCAACTACAAGAGGAAATTTGGAAGGACCACAAATACATGGAGGTTAAAGAACATCCTACTAAAGAATGAATGGGTTGGCCAGGAGATTAAAGAATAATTATAAAAAAATACATGGAAGCAAATGAAAATGAAAACATGACAGTTCAATATCTTTGGGATGCATCAAAGGCAGTCCTAAGAGGGAAGTATATAGCAATACAGGCCTTCCTCAAGAAGCAAGAAAAGTCTCATATACGCAATCTAACCATACACCTAAAGGAGCTGGAGTATGAACAGCAAGTAAAACTTAAATCCAATAGGGGAAGTTAAATAATAGAGATTAGAGCAGACATCAATGATATAGGAAAAAAACAAAAACACAGTAGAACAGATCAACGAAATGGGGAGCCGGTTCTTTGAAAGGATTAATAAGATTTCAAAAAAGAAAAGAAAAACCCTAGCCAGACTTATCAAAAAGAAAAGAGAGAGGACCCAAATAAATAAAATCATGAATGAAAAAGGAGAGATCACAACCAACACTGAAGAAATACTAACAATTATAAGAGAATATTACGAGCTATTATATGCTGAATTTTATGCTGAAATATTGGGCAAACTGGAAGAAATAGATAAATTCCTAGAAACATATAAACTACCAAAACTGAAACAGGAAGAAATGGAAAGCCTGAACAGACATCCACCACCAGGGAAGAAATTGAATTGAATGGGTAATCAAAAATCTCCCAACATTCATCTCAAAGTATTTCCTAATGTCCTCTGTGATCTTTTATTTGATCCATTGGTCATTTAAAAGTGTGTCTAATTCATGTTTATGAGTTCCTCAACTTTCCGTTATTGATCTCTAACTCCATTCCATGGAGTCAGAAAACGTACTTTGCATGAATTCAGTCCACTTAAATTTACTGAGGTTTGTTTTACGGTCTATGATATGGTTTATCCTGGAGATATTTCATGTGTCCTTGTGTCCTTGAGAAGAATGTGCATTCTTTTTTTTTTTTTTTGAAAGACTTTATTTATTTATTTGATACAGAGAGAGAGATCAAAGTAGGCAGAGAGGCAGGCAGAGAGAGAGGAGGAAGCAGGCTCCCTGCTGAGCAGAGAGCCTGATGCGGGGCTCGATCCCAGGACCCTGAGATCATGACCTGAGCCAAAGGCAGTGGCTTAACCAACTGAGCCACCCAGGCACCCCTGAGAAGAATGTGCATTCTGTTCATGCTGTGTAAAATGTTTTATAGATAACTTTAAGGTCTAGTTCATTATGGCACTGTTCAACTCTTCAATTTCCTTGTTTACTATCTAATTGTTCTATTATTGAAAATGAGATACCAAATACCCCAACTCTTATTGTAGACTTGTGGATTTCTCCCTTCACTTAGTTCAGTTTTTGATTCATGTATTTTGGCACTCTGTTGTTAGGTGCATATATAATTTTGCTCTATCTTTCTGATGGGTTGACTCTCTTTGAGATGGATGAAAATTAAGATACAACATACCAAAATGTGAGATGCACCAAAAGCAATGATTGGAGAGAAATTTATAAATAAAATGCCTATATTTAACAAGAAGAAAAATCACATACCAATAACCTAATTTTATGCCTAAGACACTGGGAAAGGAGGAGCAAACTAAACTTAGAGCAAGCAGAAGGAAGGAAATAAAAAAAGACTAGATAAATAAATGACAGAGAAGACAAAAACAGTACAGAATGTCAATGAGACTAATAGTTGACTCTATAAGAAAGATCAACAAAAGTGACCAACCTTTTCCTAGATTGACCAAGGGAACAAAGAAGACTCAAATTACTAGAATCAGAAGTGAAGGAGGGAACATTACTACTAACCTTCCAGAAATAAAACGTATTACAAAGGAACCCTATGAACAATTATATGCCAATAAATTAGATAACTTAGATGAAATGGAAAAATTCCTAGAAACACACCAATTACTGGAACCAATGGAAAACAAAATTTGAAAATGTCTGTAACAAGTAAAGAGGTTAATTAATAACTTTAAAAAATACCCACAAGAAAAAGTCTAGGCCCAAATGGCTTCTCAGACAAATTCTAGCAAACATTAAAGAAGAATTAATACAAATTCTTTACATACTCTTCCAAAAAGTAGAAGAAGGAACACTTCAAATATATGCTACAAACATGGAAGAATCCTGAAATCATGCTACATGAAAGAAGCCAGTCACAAAAGACTACACAATTATATGATTCCATTCATATGAAGTGTCTAGAATTGGTAAATACATAGAGACAGAGAGTGGATTAGTGGCTGCTCAGGCCTGGGGGTGATAGCTGAATTGTATGAGGTTTCTTTAGAGGTTGATTAAAATGTTCTAAAATTGATTGTGGTGAGAATTGTACAACCCTATGAATGTACTATAAATAATGAGTTGCATGCCTTAAATAAATGAATTGTATTTTTATGAACTATATCCCAAAGTCATCAAAGTCATTGAAAAAAAGAAATTGAATACAACCCAACTCTGCATCAATAGGAAAATGAATAAATAAGTTATGACACCATTGTTTAGTGGAATACTATACATCCATTAAAATAATAGGGTATCGAGAAGGGCACGTACTGCATGGAGCACTGGGTGTGGTGCATGAACAATCAATCTTGTAACACTGAAAAATTAAAATAAACAAATTTGGGGAGAAAAATAAAATAAAATAAAATAATAGGGTATATCTGTGAATACGTTCTGATCTGTCCAATGTGAAGAATTTTCTTTTAATTTAACAAGCAAGAAATGGTATAATGCGAATGCATTTTGTATATGTGTGACACGTGTATATAGGTGTTCTGAATAAATTTAGGAAAAAGCAGGAAAACATGTATACAAATTGTAAACCTGTTAGAAGTGGGATTAGATAGGCTAAAAGGGAACTTTTGCTGTATAAAATTTTTAAAAGAGTGTGATTTGGGGCGATTGTTACTTTTTTCAGTTTTTTTTAATTAAAAAAAGAAACACACACACACACACACACACACAGACACACACACACAACATTCCATCAAACAAGAGTCCAGGGCCAGATGGCTTCCCAGGGGAATTCTACCAAACATTTAAAGTAGAAGTAATACTCATTCTTCTGAAACTTTTCAAAAAATAGAAGTGGAAGGAAAAGTTCCAAACTCATTTTCTGAGGCCAGCATTCCATTGATCCTGGGGGATCCTTGGTTTGGACCAGACCAAGACCCTACTGAAAAGGAGAATTACAGACCACTACCCCTGATGAACATGGATGCAAAAATTTGCACCAAGATGCTAACTAAGAGCTAACACTATGTTAAAAGGATTATTCACCACAACCAAGTGGGATTTATTCCTGGGCTGTAGGGATGGTTCAACATCCACGAATCCGTTAATGTGATACACCACATTAATAAAAGAAAGTGCATGTCTATACAATAACAATGGGGCAGAAGAAAGGGAAACCAAGGGACCAATCCCATTTACAATTGCACCAAAAGTCATTAGATACCTAGGAATAAAACTAACCAAAGAGGTATAAGATTGGTATTTTGTAAACTGTAGAACCCTCATGAATGAAATTGAGGAAGACACAAAGAAATGGAAAAAAAATTCCATGCTCATGGATTGGAAGAAAAAATAGTGTTAAAATGTCTATACTACCCAAAGCAGTCTACACATTCAATGCAATCCCTTTCAAAGTACCACCATTTTTTTTTTTTTTTCACAGAGCTGGAACAAACAATCTTAATGTTTGTATGGAATCAAAAAAGACCCCGAATAGCCAAAGGAATGTTACAGAAGAAAACCAAAGCTGGAGGCATCACAATTCCGGACTTTCAGTTGTATTACAAAGCTGTAATCATTGAGACAATATAGTGGTGGCACAAAAATAGACCCATAGATTAATAAAACAGAATCAAGAACCCAGAAATGGAACCTCAACTCTATGGTCAACTAAGCTTCAATGAAGCAGAAAGACTATCCAGATGCAAAAGGACAGCCTCTTTAGCAAATGGAGTTGGGAACATTGGACAGACACATGCAGAAGAATGAAACCTGACCACTTTCTTAAAGCATACACAAAGATAAACTCAAAATGGATGAAAAGCTTAAATGTGAGACAAGAATCCATCAAAATTCTAGAGAACACAGACAGCAACCTCTTTGACCTCGGCCACAGCAACTTCTTGCTAGACACATCTCTCGAGGCAAGGGAGAAAAAAGCAAAAATGAAACATTGGGACTTCATCAGGATAAAAAAACTTTTGGTGGAGAGGGGGGCAAGATGGCAGAGAAGTAGGAGATCCTGTTGCAACCTGTCCCCAAAAGTGAGCTGGATATCTACCAGAACACACTGAACACCCATGAAATCACCCTGAGGGGCAAAATTTCTCACTTCTGGATCTCTCCGAGAGTAGAAGACAGCAGTGGAGAGGTAAAGGCAAGGTGGGAACACTCGAACCTATATCAGAGGATAAACAAAAGGGGGAGGGAGCCACCAGAAGTGATCCAAGGACAGTAATACCCCAAAGGAAAGTGCCCGGTGGCGGGGGATCAGCATTAAAGTAGAGTCCAGTTAAAAACACTTAAAAAGAGCAAAAGGTTCTGAGGAGCAACTAGTGGAAGGGGGTGGTCGTGGGCACTGGCCTGGGCCCACGCTCCCAGGAAGGAGCACCCCAAAGTGAGACTGGTGGCGAGATCCAGTCCAGGGTTCCTGAACCTGCAGCTTTTGGCTTTCTGCAACATTCTGTGGGCAGGGCGCATCCCCGCAAGTGCCTTAGGGAGTCTGCTGTCTGCTGTGGTCCAGGAGCCTGCGCTTTTCTCTGTGTGCCCTACATTCTAGACTGGACATTCGCGGCTCACCGAGGGGCCTGGGGGATCCCGGCCAGCCCCGGGAAGAAGGCAGGAAGGCAGCCTATCTCCCCATCCCGCACTCAGGGAGCCACAGAAAGGCAGCTGGAGTCGCGTGCCACTGCAGACAGACTACGCTGTTAGCAGAATTTTGCAGAGGGGAGTGTGTGTTCTGGATCACCCAGAGGGGAGCAGAGACTCAGGCTTCTCTGCAACGCAGAGTTCTGAGTGCTTCTCTGCAGATCCCTTGCTTGGACTCTCTGAAAAGGTGAAAAACCTACAAAAGGCCAACAATGTTCAGAGGGTGAAAGACTGAGAAACCGGTTTCCACAGAGCTCAGCCCCTTAACTGGGGGGCAGGGTGACTCAACCCAAGTAAGACTGACTGGAAAACAATGCAGCAGGCCCCTCCCCCAAAAGATCAGACAAAAAACAAAAGGACTATAACCACAGAGTCCCCATAAAATTTTAAACACCCAACATCAGGGGAAAACAATATATTTAGCTCCTGATAATACCCTAAACCTGTATATTTCATAGATACAAGTTTTTTTTTCTTTCTTAGTCTCTTTTTTTTATTCACTTGCTTTCATATTTCTTGTTTTATTTTTTTTTTTTAATTTTCTTAAATACTAAACATTATAACTAGAGGCTTAATACAACTCTAAACCAAGGAAGACCTGAAATAACCCTCCTTGCCTGCGAGGAGTTATAACCACCTTATACCAACCGCCCCAAATACCATCTTATCCTTCTGTCAGTGTTTTATTGTATTTGCTTTTGTTCTGGTATTACATAAATCTTATTCTTTGGGTTAATTCTGACTAGGTTCTTTTATTTCTTGTCATTTATTTTTGTTGGTCTTTTGTTGGTTCGTGTTTGTTTACAGACCTAATGAATCTTATTTGGGGGGGCCCCTCCTGGCTGGGATTTTCCTCTTTTTCTCTTTCTCTCTATCTTTTTAAATCCTTATTCTGAATTTTTGGTGGTGAATCCCAATTGCTCCAAAACCCTCCAGGGTGCACCCTGCCTGGATTGTGGGCGGTATATCCAGCTATACATCCTCGCATCCACTTCTCATCAAAATGACTAGGTGGAGGAACACCCAACAAAGGAAAAACCCAGACACTGAACCTTCTCCCTCAGAACTATTGGACATGGACCTAAACGGTATGTCAGAAAGGAATTCAGGGTGACAATTCTCCAAGCAAAGGCTTGCATGGGGAAAAACAATGACAACATAGAATCTCTAAGGGCAGAAATGAAAGCCAGTATAGCTGATGTAAGGAACGCTCTCAAGGAGATGCAACCCAATCTAAACAGTCTAACAGCTAGAGTTACAGAGACAGAGGATAGAATTAGTGATCTAGAGGATAAAATAGTTGAGAAGAAAGGTCAGGGGGACAGCTGGAACAAACTGCTCAGAAATCGTGAGAACAGACTTAGGGAAATAAATGACGCCATGAAAAGTTGCAACGTCAGAATCATTGGAATCCCAGAGGGGGTAGAGAAAGACAGAAGACTTGAAGATATAGCTGACCGTATTCTGAATGAAAATTTCACCAATCTGGGGAATGGAACAAGTGTTCGTGTCCTAGAGGCAGAAAGGACACCAGCCAAGATCAACGAGTCTAGAAAATCAGGAAGACACATCGTTGTAAAATTTGCAAATTATAATTTTAGACAAGAGGTCCTGAGGGCAGCTAGGGGGAAGAGATTCCTTACATATGGAGGAATGCCCATCAGAATTAACATCAGACCTGTCCACAGAAACCTGGCAAGCCAGAGAAGCCTGGCATGGTATATTCAGGGCACTAAACAAGAAGAACATGCGGCCAAGAATACTTTATCCAGCAAGGATGACATTAAAAATGGATGGAGAGATAAAGAGCTTTCAAGACCTGCAAAGAATAAAGGAGTATGTGACCACCAAGCCGGCACTCCAGGAAGTACTAAAGGGGGTTCTATAAAAGTAGAAAGAACACATGAGCGACTTAGAACAGAAATTTGCCATCTACAGAAACAAGGACATCACAGACAACATGATGTCAATAAACACTTATCTTTCAATAATCACTCTCAACGTGAATGGGCTAAATGCTCCCATAAAATAACACAGGGTTGCAGAATGGATAAAATGACAGGACCTATCCATATGCTGTCTACAAGAGACACAGTTGGAACCAAAAGAAACATCCAGACTGAAAGGGAAAGGACGGAGAACCATCTTACATGACAGCGGACCTCAAAAGAAAGCTGGGGTAGCGATTCTAATATCAGATAAATTAGATTTTAAGCCAAAGACTGTAGTTAGAGATACAGAAGGACACTACATCATTCTTAAAGGGATTATCCTCCAAGAAAAGCTAACAATTGTCAACATTTATGCCGCCAATATAGGAACAGCCAACTACATAAGCCAACAGTTAATCAAAATAAAGAGTCAATTGATAAGAATACATTAATAGTAGGAGATCTTAACACGCCACTCTCAGTAACTGCCAGATGATCTAAACGGAAAATCAATAAAGGAACAGGAGCTTTGAATGACACATTAGACCAGATGGACCTCATAGATATAGACAGAACATTGTGCCCTAAAACAACAGAATACTCCTTCTTCTGGAGCACACATGGAACTTTCTCCAGAATAGACCACATACTGGGCCACAAAGCAGGACTCAACCGATACCAAAAGGTAGAGATGATAACCAGCATTTTCTCAGACCACATGCTTTAAAACTGAAACTGAACCACAAAAATAAAGTTTGGGAGGAATTCAAACACTTGGAGGCTAAAGACCAACGTGCTCAAGAATGCTGGGATAACCAGGAAATCAAAGTTGAACTTAAACAATTCATGGAGACCAATGTGAATGAAGACACATCGATCCAAAACCTATGGGATACGGCAAAGGCTGTACTAAAGGGGATATACATAGCCATCCAAGCCTCACTCAAAAAAACTGAAACATCTCACACCGGCTCTCTTTACACACTACAGAACTGGAAAACCAACAACAAATCACACCATCCCCACACACAAGAAGGGAAATAATCAAGATTAGAGCAGATATCAACGAGTTAGAAACTCAAGAAGCAGAGAACGCATCAATGAATCCAGAGGTTGGGTTTTTGAAAGAATCAATAAGATCGATAAGCCACTGGCCAAACTCATCCAGAAGAAAAGAGAGAGGACCCTAATTAACAAAATTATGAATGAAAGGGGAGAGGTCACGACTGATTCAAAGGAAATAGAAACAATCATCAAAAATTATTATCAACGGTTATATGCCAATAAGCTATACAACCTAGAAGAAGTGGATGCATTCCTGGAAACTGATAATCTTCCAACATTGAAACAGGAAGAAATGGACGACCTGAATAGACGAATATCTAGTAATGAGATTGAAGCAGTGATCAAAAACCTCCCAAAAAACAAGAGCCCAGGAACTGACGGATTCCCTGGGGAAGTCTACCACACATTCAAGGAAGGAATAATACCTATTCTCCTGAAACTGTTTCAAAAAATAGAAACAGAAGGAAAACTTCCAGACTCTTTCTATGAAGCCAGCATTACCCTGATCCCCAAACCAGGCAAAGACCCCATCAAAAAGGCGAATTTCAGACCAATCTCCCTGATGAATATGGATGCCAAGATTCTCAACAAGATCCTAGCTAATAGGATCCAACAGCACATTAAAAAGATTATTCATCATGACCAGGGGGAATTTTTCCTTGGAACGCAAGGGTGGTTCAACATTCACAAATCAATCCATGTGATAGAACAAATCAACAAGAGAAGAGAGAAGCACCACATGGTCCTCTCAATTGATGCAGAAAAAGCATTTGACAAAATTCAGCATCCGTTCCTGATTAAAACTCTTCAGATATAGGGATAGAAGGAACATTCCTCAACATCATAAAGTCTATCTATGAAAAGCCCACAGCAAATATCATTCTCAATGGGGAAAAGCTGACAGCCTTCCCTCAGAGATCAGGAACAAGACAAGGATGCCCACTCTCACCACTCTTGTTAAATATAGTGCTAGATGCCCTAACGACAGTAATCAGACAAGAAAAAGAAATAATGGGTATTGAAATTGGCAATGAAGAAATCAAACTCCCTCTCTTCTCAGACGACATGACACTTTCTATGGAAAACCCACAAGACTCCACGCCCAAACTACTAGAATTCATACAACAATTCAGTAAAATGTCAGGATCAATGCACAAAAATGAATTGCTTTCTTATACAGTAACAATGAAAATATGGAAAGGGAAATTAGAGAATTGATTCCATTGACTGTAGCACCAAGAACCATCAGATACCTGGGAATAAACCTAACCAAAGAGGTAAAGTATCTGTACTCGAGGAACTACAGAATGCTCATGAAAGGAATTGAAGAAGACATAAAAGGTTGGAAAAGCATTCCATGCTCATGGATCGGAAGAAACATTGTTAAAACGTCTATACTTTCCAGAGCAATCTATACTTTCAATGCATCCCGATCAAAATTCCACCAGTTTTTTTCAAAGAGGTGGAACAAACAATCCTAAAATTTGGATGGAACCAGAAAAGACCCCGAATTGCTAAGGAAATGTTGAAAAAGAGAAACAAAGCTGGGGCCATCACATTGCCTGATTTCAAACTTTACTACAAAGCTGTGATCACCAAGACAGCATGGTCCTGGCACAAAAACAGACACATAGACCATTGAAACAGAATAGAGAGCCCAGAGATGGACCCGCAACTCTATGGTCAAATAATCTTTGACAAAACAGGCAAAAATATCCAGTGAAAAAAAGGCAGTTTCTTCAATAATGGTGCTGGGAAAACTGGACAGCTATACGCAGAAGAACGAAATTTGACGATTCTCTTATACCGTACACGAAAATAAACTCGAAATGGATAAAAGACCTCAACGTGAGGCGGGAACCTCTCAAAACCCTAGAGAAGAACATAGGCAGGAACCTCTATGACATTAGCCATATCAAGTTTGTTCAGGACACGTCTCCAAAGGCAAAGGAAACAAAAGCAAAAACGAACTTTTGTGACTTCATCAAGTTAAAAAGGTTCTGCACAGCGAAGGAAAGAGTCAACAAAACGAACAGACAACCCACAGAATGGGAGAAGATATTCGCAAATGACACCACAGACAAAGGTCTGATATCTAAGATCTAGAAAAGAACTCCTCAAACTTAACACTCCCAAAACAGATAATCCCATCAAAAAATGGGCAGAAGACATGAACAGACACTTCCCTGAAGAAGACTTATGAATGGCCAACAGACACATGAAAAAATGTTCTTCATCTTTAGCCATCAGAGAGATTCAAATCAAAACCACACTGAGATACTACCTTACACCAGCTAGAATGGCCCAAATCAACAAGACAGTAAACAACAAATGCTGGAGAGGATGTGGAGAAAGGAGAAGCCTCCTCCACTTTTGGTGGGAATGCAAGTGGGTGCCACCACTTTGGAAAACAGTGTGGAGATTCCTCAAGAAATTACAAATAGAGCTCCCTTATGACCCTGCAATGGCACTACTGAGTATTTACCCCAAAGATGCAGATGCAGTACAAAAAAGGGCCACATATACCCCAATGTTCATAGCACAATGACCACAATCGCCAATCTGTGGAGAGAACCAAAATGCCCTTCAACAGATGAGTGGATAAAGAAGATGTGGTATATCTCTACAATGGAATATTATGCCTCCATCAGAAAGGATGAATATCCAACCTTTGTAATCAACTTGGACGGGACTAGAAATGATTATGTGGAATGAAATAAATCAAGCGGTGAGAGTAAATTACCTTTTGGTCTCACTTATGTGTGGAGCATAAAGAAAATCATGGAGGGCATTGTGAGAAGGAAGGGAAGGGTGAATGGTGGGAAATCAGAGGGGGCGATGAACCATGAGAGACTGAGAGACTATGGACTCTGAGCAACAAACTGAGGGGTTTGGCAAGGCGGTGGTGGGGGCTTGGGTGAGCCTGGTATTGGGTATTGAGAAGGGCACGTATTGCATGGAGAACTGGGTGTGGTGCATGAACAATCAATCTTGGAACACTGAAAAAATAAATAAATATATTTGGGGGAAAAAAAAGAACAGATTGATAGTCTTAATTCTGTTCTAAACCTAGCAAGAAAATAAATAAAACAAAACAAAACAAAAGGACAAAAAAAAAACTTTTGCACAGCAAAGGAAACAATCGCCCAAACTAAAAGAGAAGGTACAGAATGGGAGTAAATGACATATCAGATGAAGGGTAGTATCCAAAATGTATATGAACAAAATATATCAAAGTCAACCCACTCATAAAACAAACAAGAAGGGAGGAAGGAAGGAAAGAAGGAAGGAAGGAAGGAAAGACGGAAGGAAAGAGAAAGAAGAAAAAAAGAAAGAAGAAAGAAAGAAAGAAAGAAAGAAAGAAAGAAAGAAAGAAAGAAAGAAAGAAAGAAAGAAAAAGTGACCCAGTCAGGAATGGGCAGAAGACACGAACAGACAGTTCTCCAAAGAAGATCTACAAATGGCCAATAGACACTTGAAAAGGTGCTCAACATCACTGGGCATCAGGGAAATAGAAATCAAAACCGCAATGAGATACTGCCTCACACTGGTCGGAATGGCTAAAATTCACATCTCAGAAAACAAGAGATATTGGTGAGGATGCAGGAAAAGGGAAATTTTTTACACTGTTGGTAGGAGTGCCGACTGTGCAGCCACTCTGGAAAACAGTTTGGAGGATTGCCGAAAAGTTAAAAATAGAGCTACCCTATGATCCAGCAATTGTACTACCAGATATTTATCCAAAGGATATACACAGTGATTCGAAGGGGCACCAGCACCCCAATTTCTATAGCAGCAATGTCTATCACAGTTTTTTGGTTTTGTTTTTGCTTTATTGTGGTACAAACACAACATTAGATCTACCCTCATAACACATTTTTAAGTACATGATATGGTATTTTTAACCATAAGCATGACGTCATGCAGCAGATTTAGAGGGCCTATTTATCTTGTATAATTATAACTTTATACCCATTGGACACCAATCCCCATCACCCCCCCCCCCACCTTCAGCCCTTGGCAACCACCATTTTTCTCTCTGTTTCTCTGATTTTGGCTATTTTTGGTACCTCATATAAGTGGAGTCCTGCAGGATGTGTTCTTCTGTGATTGGTTTATTTCACTCAGTATAATGTCCTCCAGGCACATCCACATTGTCATATATGACAGGATTTCCTCTTGTTTTTTTAAGGTTTTATTTATTTCACAGGGAGAGAGAGAGAGAGAGAGAGAGAGAGAGAGAACACAAGCAGGGGGAGTGGGAGAGGGAGAAGCAGGCTTCCCGCTGAGTGGGGCCCCCCAATGAGGGCCTGACCCCATGACCCCAGGATCCCAACCCAAGCCGAGGGCAGATGCTCAATGACTGTGCCACCCAGGTGTCCCTTCCTCCTGTTTTTAAAACTGAATAAAGAAGCGGTTGCAGTACAAAGAAAGGCCACATGTACACCAATGTTCATAGCAGCAGTGGCCACAATTACCAAACTGTGGAAAGAACCAAAATGCCCTTCAACAGATGAAGAAGATATGGTACATATATACAATGGAATATTATGCCTCCATCAGAAAGGATGAATACCCAACTTTTGTATCAACATGGACGGGACTGGAAGAGATCATGCAGAGTGAAATAGGTCAAGCAGAGAGAGTCAATTATCTTATGGTCCCACTTATGTGAGGAAAACATGGAGGGCATTGTTAGAAGGAAGGGAAGGGTGAACGGGGGGAAATCAGAGGTGGCCATGAACCATGAGAGACTGTACTCTGAGCAATAAACTGAGGGTTTTGGAGGGGCAGGGTTGGGGGGTTGGGCGAGCCTGGTGGTGGGTATTGAGGAGGGCACATATTGCATGGAGCACTGGATGTGGTACATGAACAATTAATCTTGTAACATTGAAAAAATTAAATAAACATATCTGGGGGAAAAATAAAAATAAAAAATAAAAAAATTTAAAAACGGAATAATATTCCGTTGTGTGTATACATCAGAAGGTATCTGCTGATAAACATGTAGTTTGTATTCATAGTTTTTTTTTAAATTTTTCATTAACATGTAATGTATTATTTGCCCAGGGCACATGTCCGTGAATCATCAGGCTTACACATTTCACAGCATTTGCCATAGCACATACCCTCCCCAATGTCCATAACCCTATCCCCCCCACCTCCCAGCCACCCTTAGTTTGTTTCGTGAGTTTAGGAGTCTCTATTATCTGTCTCCTTCCCCATCCCATCTTGTTTCATTTCTCTTCCCCACCCCCCACGACCCCCTGCCCTGCCTCTCAAATTCTTCATATCAGAGCAATCATGTGATAATTATCTTTCTCTGACTGACTTATTTCACTTAGCATAATACCCTCTAGTTCCACCCATGTTGCTGCAAATGGCAAGATTTCATTTCTCTTGATGGCCGCATAGTATTCCATTGTATATATATACCACTTCTTCTTTATCCATTCATCTGTTGATGGACATCTAGGTTCTTTTCAGAGCTTGGCTATTATGGACATTGCTGCTATAAACATTTGGGTGCATGTGACCCCTCGGATCACTACATTTGTATCTTGAGGATAATACCCAGTAGTGCGATTGCTGGGTCGTAGGGTAGCTCTATTTTCAACATTTTGAGGAACCTCCACAGTTTTCCAGAGTGGTTGTACCAGCTTGCATTCCCACCAACAGTGTAGGAGGGTTCCCCTTTCTCCGCATCCTCGCCAACATCTGTCGTTCCCTGACTTGCTCATTTTAGCCATTCTGACTGGTGTGAGGTATCTCACTGTGGTTTTGATTTGTATTTCTCTGATGCCGAGTGATGTTGAGCATTTTTTCATGTGTCTGTTGGCCATTTGGATGTCCTCTTTACGGAAATGTCTGTTCATATCTTCTGCCCATTTCTTGATTGGATTATTTGTTCTTTGGGTGTTGAGTTTGAGAAGTTCTTCATAGATTTTGGATACTAA
>JAPYYJ010001179.1:0-14539 GCA_028533885.1 Nasua narica | reverse complement strand
GGATCGTTTGAATTTTTCTTATAGATTTAAATAATTTATGTGCATTTCATTATTTATGTACATTCTTCTAATTTTTGTTTGCATATTTTTAATATATATCCCCAACCAATTTAAAATACTAAAATTTCCTCCATGCTATTCCTTATGTTCCACATATAAGTGAAACCATATGATAATTGACTTTTTCTCTCTGACTTGTGTTGACTAACATAACAATAATAAATAAATAAATAAATAGATAGATAAATAAATAAATAAATGGTCTTGTCCTAAATGAGCCCCCCAAAATACTGAAATTTCTGTTACATCAGTTTTGTATTGAAGTTTAAATTTTATATTGCATGTATTTGGGATACTTATATGTTATTATTCACCTACAATCAATGGGCTGGAGTACACTCATTTTCTGATGTTATGCCATCTGTATATTAGTGGGATAAAACTACCATTTTGATATGCAAATTGTTTGAATCTATTTCACGATACCATTGGTATTATTATTTTTTTAAGCTTTCAAATATGGTCATCAAATATACTAACATTTCAATATGCATCCTATAGAGTTCACCTATTTATTATGTGATCTGAAGGCAGATCGGTGCTCTTATGGGTTTGCTTAATCAGAGGGAAGTGATATAAACATTCTTCACTTAATCTACCTCAGAGTCAAGAGATAGAGACAGAAATTACAGATTGCTTAAATAATATAACAACAGGGAGATAAAGCACTAAAGTCTTGGTTTAACATGTTTAGAAGACATCTTAGTAAGATGACTTACTACATCTTACTTACAATATTAGTAAAATTTGGACATATTATAACTCTTTAGTCAACCACTGGCTTCAAAGAGAAACTGGCGGTGTGGGGGATCCAGTCCGTGGTTCATGAACCTGTAGCTTTCCCTTCCTTGCACCATTGTGCGAGGAGTGTGCACACCTGCAAGTGCCTTAGAGAGCCTGTTGTGGTCCAGGAGCCTACAGCTTTTCTCTGTCTGCAGCACTCTTTGGACTGGGTGCAATCCCACAATTCCTAAGAGACCCATTTGAAACCCCGGTCAGCGGTCTCTAGGACTGCAGGACACTCAACAATGGCTGCAGGGTCTGAGCATTCCCAGCCAGCACCACAGTGAATGTAGCCTGATCTCAGGTAGGAATCTGAGCACACCTGGTGTGGGCCTAGAGTCCTGTGAGAAATCCTGGCAATGGCAGCCAACAGAAGCAAGTTTCCCAGGCCAACATCCCTCGAATCTTTGGTCACACAAGGGTGTAGAGGTTAGTGAGGTCCTGGCAAGGCCACTGGGGCAGTGGCTGGGGTGCTCACCATTTGTGACAGGTGGAAGTATGAGTGAAGATTGCAGAGGGAGTCTGTATTCTGGATCACCCAGAGGGGAGCACACTGAGGCTTCTCTGTGCCACGCAGGTCTGGGTATGGGCAGATTCTTTGCTTGGATTCTCTGAAAAGGTGAAAAAGCTACAAAAGAGCAAAAACCTCAGAGAGCAAAATACTGAGAAACTGGTTTCCATAGAGCCCAGCCCCTTCATTGGGAGGCAGGGAGACTAATCCCAAGTAAGATTGACTGGAAAATAATGTGGAAGGCGCCTCCCACAGAAGACAAGCCGAAAACAAGAGGACAAAAACCACAATAATCACAAAACTATGAAGCCCCAGCATCAGGGTAAATCGATATATTAAGCTCCTGATTACACCCCAAAACCTGTATATTTCAGAGAAAGAAGCTTCTTTCTTTTCTTTCTTTCTTTCTTTCTTTCTTTCTTTCTTTCTTTCTTTCTTTCTTTCTTTCAATTCATTCATTCTCATGATTCTTCATATTTTAATTTTTTTCAATAACTTAACATTACAGCTAGAGGCATAATACAATGATAAACCCATTAAGACTCAAAATAAACTTCCTCGCCTGCATCAGGAGTTATAACCACCCTTACATATTTTCCTTCTATCAGTGTTTCTTTGTATTTGATTTTGCTCTGGTAATATAAAAATCTTATTCTTGGGATACATTCTGACTTCATTCTTTTATTTCTTGACATTTGCTTTTGTTGGTCTTTCTGTTTGTTTGTGTTTGTTTATAGACCTTTTGAATCTTATTTTTGGGCCCATTCTATCTGAGATTTCTTTTTTCCATTTCTCTCTCTCTCGTTTTTATCTTTATTTTTTATTTTTGGAGATGAAATCCAATTGTACCAAAACCGTCCAGGATGTACCCTCCTTGGGTCATGGGTGATATATCCAGCTATACATCCTTTCATCCACTTCTCATCAAAATGAATAGGCGGAGGAACACCCGACAGAGGAAAAACCCAGAGACTGTGCTCTCTCCCTCAGAACTAATGGAAATGGACAAAAAAAGTATGTCAGAAAGGGAATTCAGGGTGACAATTATCCAGGCAATGGCTAGGAAGGAGAAAAACATTAATGACAACATAGAATCTCTAAGGGCAGAACTGAGAACCTGTGTGGCAGATGTTAAAAACGCTATCAGTGAGATCCAATATAATCTACATAGTCTAAGAGCAAGATTTACAGAGACCGAGGATAGAATTAGTGATCTAGAGCACAAGATGGTTAAGAAGAAAGGTCAGAAGGAGGGCTGGAACAAACTGCTCAGGAACAGACTTAGGGAAATAAATGATGCCATGAAATGTTCTAATGTCAGAATTATTGGAATCCCTGAGTGGGTAGAGAAAGAAGACTAGAAGATATAGCTGAACAATTCTGAATGAAAATTTCCCCAATCTGGGGAATGGAACAAGTATTCATGTGCTAGAGGCAGAAAGGGCACCCCCCAATATCAATGAGTCTAGAAAAACATATAGACACATCATTGTGAGGTTCGCAAATTATAATTTTAGACAAGAGATCCTGAGGGCAGCTAGCGTGAAGCGATCCCTTGTGTAAAGAAGAAAACACACCAGAATAACATCAGACCTGTCTGCAGAAACCTGGCAAGCCAGAAAGGACTGGCAAGACATATTCAGGGCACTAGATGAGAAGGAAAGGCATCCAGGAATACTTTATCCAGCAAGGCTGACATTCAAAATAGATAAAAAAGATAAAGAGCTTCCCAAACAAGCAAGAATTAAAAGAATATGTGACCACCAAGCTGGCACTACAAGAAATATTAAAGAGGATTCTACAAAAGTAGAATGAATGCATGAGTGACATAGAAAAAGAATTTACAGTCTATACAAACAAGGACTTAACAGGCAACATGATGTCAGTAAAAACCGATCTTGCAAATCACTCTAAATGTGAACAGCCTAAATACTCCCATAAAATGAGATAGGTTGTGGACAGGATGAAACAACAGGACCTATCCGTATGCTGTCTACAAGAGACATATTTGGAACCTAAAGATAAATCCAGACAGAAAGTGAAGGGATGGAGAACCATCTTTCATGTCTACAGGCCTCAAAAGAAAGCTGATCTAATAATTCTCATGCCAGATAATAAGATTTTAAGCTAAAAAGTGTGGTCAGAGATACAGAAGGATACTACATCATTCTTAAAATGTGTATTCACCAAGAGGATCTAAAAATTGTAAATATTTATGCCCCTAATATGGGAGCAGCCCACTATATAAGCCAGATATTAATCACAATAAAGAGTCATACTGATATGAACACACACATTTTAGGAAAACTTAACACGCCATTCTCAGTAATAGAAAAATCATCCAAGCAGAAACACCAAGTTTGAATGACATATTGGACCAGATGGACCTCATAGATACATACAGAACTTTCCAGTCTAAAACCACAAAATACTCATTCTTCTTGAGCGCACTTGGAACATTCTCCAGAATAGACCACACACTGGGTCAAAAATCAGGGCTCAACTAATATCAAAAGTTTGAGAGGACTCCCTGCATATTCTCAGACACAGTGCTTTGAAACTGGAACTCAACCACAAGAAAAAGTTTGGAAGGAATTAAAACACTTGGAACCTAAAGACTAGCCTACTCAAGAATGTGTAGATCAACCAGGAAATCAAAGAAGAACTTAAACAATTCATGGAAACCAATATGAATGAAGACACATAAGTCCAAAACCTATGGGACACAGCAAAGTCTGTCCTAAAGGGGAAATACATAGCCAACCAACCCTCATTCAAAAAAAAAAAGATTGAGGGGGGCAAGATGGCAGAGAAGTAGGAGATCCTGCTGCAACAGGTCCCTAAAAGTGAGGTGGATATCTACCAGGACACGCTGAACACCCCTGAAATCACCCTGAGGAGCAAGATTTCTCACTCTGGGATCTCTCAGAGAGCAGAAGACAGCAGTGGAGAGGTAAAAGCAAAGGGGGAACACTTGAACTGATATTGGAGGATAAACAAAAGGGGGAGGGAGCTACCATAAGCTAACCAAGGACAGTAATATCCCAAAGGAAAGTGTCTGGTGGTGGGGGACCAGCATTAACATAGAGACCACTAAAAACACTAAAACGAGCAAAAAGTTCTGAGGAGTAACTAGTGGAGGGGGTGTTTGCAGGAACTGACCTGGGCCCACGCTCCCAGGAAGGAGCGCCCCAAAGTGAGACTAGGGGGGGACTAGTCTGAGGTTCCTGAACGTGCAGCGTTCTGCTCTCTGCAAAATTCTGTGGGCCGGGCGTGCACCTGCAAGCGCCTTAGAGAGTCTGCTGTGGTCCATGAGCTGCAGCTTTTCTCTGTGTGTGCCCATGACCATGATATTCGCAGCCCATAAAAGAGTCTGAGCGATCCCCGCTGGCCCCAGAGAGAACGGCCTAACCTCCGGGGTCCCCCTCGCAGAACCACAGAAAGGCGGCTGGGGTTGCAAATTTTGCAGCATGATGCAGGCCTCCGGTTCCGCACTTGCGAAGCTGCAGAAAGGCAGCTAAAGTCCAAGTCAATTAGGACAGGCTGCTCTGTAAGCAGAAATTTCCTAGAGGAGAGCGTGTGTTCTGAACCACACAGAGGGGAGGAGAGACTCAGGCGTCCTGCAACTCAGAGGTCTGAGTGGTTCTGGGCAGATTCATTACTTGGAATCTCTGAAAAGGTGAAAAAGCTATAAAAGGCCAAAAACCTTCAGGGAGCAAAAGACTGAGAAACTGGTTTCCACAGAGCTCAGCCCCTTGACTGGGGGGAGGGTGACTCAACCCAAGCAAGACTGACTGGGAAACAATGCAGCAGGCCCCTCCCCCAGAAGACCAGCCAAAAAACAAAAGGACTACAACCACAGGGTCCCCATAAAATTTTAAACCCCCAACACCAGGGGAAATCAATATATAAAGACTCTGATAATACCCTCAAACCTGTATATTTCATAGATACAAGTTTTTTTTCTCCTTCTTATTCTCTCTTTCTCTCTCTCTCTCTCTTTATTTTATAATTCACTTATTTTCACATTTATTTTTTTAACTACTTAACATTACAAGAGAAGTTTAATACAACTATAAACCCAGGAGGACCTGAAATAACTTTCCTCATCTGCGAAGAGTTATAACCACCCTCTCATCTTATCCCATGGTCAGTGTTTCTACGTATCCACTTTTGTTCTGGTATTACGTAAATCTTATTCTCGGGGTTCATTCTGTTAGGTTCTTTTACTTCTTGTCATTTATTCGTGTTGGTCTATATGTTTGTTCGTGCTTGTTTATATACCTTATAAATCTTAGTTTTGGGGCCCATTCTGCCTGGGATTTCCTCTTTTTCTTCTCCTCTCTATCTTTTTTTATCCTTATTCTTTCTTTTTGGTGGTAAATTCCAATTGCTCCAAAACCATCCAGGGTGCACCCTGCCTGGATCTGGGGTCATATATCCAGCTATACATCCTCTCATTCACTTCTCATCAAAATGACTAGGAGGAGGAACACCCAACAGAAGAAAAACCCAGAGACTGCACCCTCTCCCTCAACATCATAAAGTCTATCTATGAAAAGCCCACAGCAAATATTATTCTCAGTGGGGAAAAGCTGACAGCCTTCCCTTTGAGATCAGGAACATGTCAAGGATGCCCATTCTCACCACTCTTGTTCAACATAGTACTAGAAGTCCTAGCCTCAGCAATCAGACAACAAAAAGAAATAAAAGGTATTCAAATTGGAAATGAAGAAGTCAAACTCTCTCTCTTCGCAGATGACATGATACTTTACACGGAAAACCCAAAAAAACTCCACCCCCAAACTACTAGAACTCATACAGCAATTCAGTAATGTGTCAGGATACAAAATCAAAGCACAAAAATCAATTGCTTCCCTATACACTAACAATGAAAATATGGAAAGGGAAATTAGAGAATCGATTTCATTTACTGTAGCACCAAGAACCATAAGGTACCTGGGAATAAACCTAACCAAAGAGGCAAAGGATCTGTACACGTGGAATTATAGAACACTCATGAAAGAAATTGAAGAAGAAACAAAAAGGTGGAAAAGCATTCCATGCTCATGGATCAGAAGAATAAATATTGTTAAAATGTCTATACTGCCAAAAGTAATCTATACTTTCAATGCCATCCTGATTAAAATCCACCAATTTTTTTCAAAGAGCTGGAACAAACAATCCTAAAATTTGTATGAAACCAGAAAAGACCCGAATTACTAAGGAAATGTTGAAAAAGAAAAACACAGCTGGGGGCAGCACATTGCCTGATTTCAAGCTTTACTACAAAGCTGTGATCACCAAATCAGCATGGTACTGGCACCAAAGCAGACACATAGATCAGTGGAACAGACTAGAGAGCCCAGAGATGGACCCACAACTCTATTGTCAAATCATTTTGACAAAACAGGCAAAAATATCTAGTGGTAAAAAAACAGTCTCTTCAATAAATCTGGACAGCTATATGTAGAAGAATGAAACTTGACCATTCTCTTACACCATACACGAAGAGAAACTCGAAATGGTTAATAGACCTCAAAGTGAGGCTGGAATCCAACCAAACCCTAGAGAAGAACATAGGCAGTAACCTCTGTGAAATTAGCGACAGCAACTTCTTGCAGGACGTGTCTCCAAAGGCAAAAGAAACAAAAGCGAAAATGAACTTTTAGGACCTCATCAAGATAAAAAACTTCTGCACAGCAAATGAAACAGTCAACAATATAAACAGGCAACCCACAGAATGGGAGAAGATATTCGCAAATGACACTACAGGCAAAGGTCTGATATCTAAGATATATAAAGAACTCCTCAAACCAATGCTCACAAATGAATCACATCAAAAAATGGGCAGAAGACATGAACAGACACTTCTCCAAAGAAGACATACAAATGGCTAACAGACACATGAAAAAGTGTTCATCATCTTTAGCCATCAGAGAGATGAAATCAAAACCACATTGAGATACCTCCTTACACTGATTTGAATGGCCAAAATCAACAAGACGGTTAACAAAAAATACTGGAGAGGATGTGGAGAAGGGGAACCCTCCTCCACTGTTGGTGGGAATGCAAGTTGGTGCAGCCCCTTTGGAAACAGTATGGAGATTCCTCAGGAAATTAAAAATAGAGGTACCATATGACCCTGCAATTGCACTACTGGGTATTTACTCCAATGAAGCAGATGCAGTACAAAGAAGGGCCACATGTACCCCAATGTTCATAGCCGCAATGGCCACAATAGCCAAACCATGGAAAGAACCAAAATGCCCTTTAACAGATGAGTGGATAAGGAAGATGTGCTACCTCCATACAATGGAGTATTATACCTCTTTCAGAAAGGATGAATATCCAACTTTTGTATCAACATGGACAGGACTAGAAGAGGTTATGTGGAGTGAAATAAGTCAAGTGAAGAGAGTCAATTATCTTATAGTCTCACTTATGTGTGGAGTAGAAAGAAAATCATGGAGGGCATTGTGAGAAGGAAGGGAGAGGTTAATGGGGGGAAATCGGAGGGGGTGATGGTCCAGGAAAGACCGTGAACTCTGAGAAATAAACTGAGGGTTTTGGAGTGGGGGTGTAGGGGTGGGCGAGCCTGGTGGTGGGTATTGAGAAGGGCACGTATTGCATGGATCACTGGGTGTGGTTCATGAACAATCAATCTTGTAACACTGAAAATTAAAATAAACGTATTTGGGGAGAATAAAAATAGAGCCACCCTATGACCCTGCCATTGTACTTTACATTATCCCCAAGATACAGATGCAATGAAAAGAAGGGCCATATGTACCCCAGTGTTCACAGCAACAATGGCCACCATAGGCAAACTGTGGAAATAGCCACCATGCTCTTCATTGTACAAATGGATAAAGAAAATATGGTCCTTATATACAGTAGAGTATTACTCAGCCATCAGAAAAGATGAATACCAACTTTTGTATCAACATGGACTGAAGTGGCAGAGATTATGCTGAGTGAAGACAGTCTAACAGAGAGAGTCAATTATTATGTTTTCACTTACTGTGGAGCATACTGAAACACATGGAGGACATGAGGAGAAGGAAAGGAAAAGCGAATTTGGGGAAATTGGAGGGGGAGATGTAGCATGAGAGACTGTGGACTCTGAGAAACAAACTGAGTGGTTTTTTTTTGGGTTGTGGATATTAAGTAGGGCACATATTACATGGAGCACTGGGTATGGTGCATAATCAGTGAATCTTGGAACACTGAAAAAGTAAAATTAAATTAAAAACCAACCTAAGGTGAGGATAAAATATGTATATTAATAGATTTTATTTATGAGATTATAGTTAAGTAACAAAACAGAGGGGTGCTTGGGTTGCTCAGTAGTTAAGTGTCTGCCTTCAGCTCACGTCATGATCCCAGAGACCTTAGATTGAGCCCCACATTGGGCACCCTGCTAGTCAGGAAGCCTCCTTCTCCCTCTCCTTCTGTACTTGCTTGTGTTCCCCTCTCTCTGTGTCCCTCTATGTCAAATAAATAAATAATATCTTTTTTTTTAAAAAAAGCAGATGAATATAGGTAAATGGGAGAATGGAGAGATGGAACCAAACCATTAGAGACTCTTAACTAGAGTTAACAAACGGAGGATTGGTGAAGAGTTAGGTGGGAGATGGGCTAAGTGGGTGATGGGTGTTAAGGACACTTGTTTTGATGGGCACTGGGTGTTATGTATAAGTGCTGAATCACTAAATTTTACTCCTGAAACCAATCTTACTTTATAAGTGAACTAGCTAGAATTTAAATAAACACTTGAAATGAACAAAATTTAAATATAAATTCAAATTAAATTTTTAAATTTTAATGTTATAGGTAACCCCCATGATAACCATAAAGAAAATCTCTATAGAGTATATAAAAAAAAATGAAAGGAAACAAACCATGCCACTACAAAATAAAATCAACTACAAACACACAACAAGCAGTGCTGGGGAAATTAAGAATCAAAAAAATTATGAGACATACAGAAAACAAATGGTAAGATGGCAAATGTATACCTATTTTCAGAAATTACTATAAATGTAACTGAATTAATTATCCCAATTTTGAAATACAGCATGAGAATATATATATATATTCTCATATATATCATATATATTCTATATATATATATATATATATATAGATACAGATATACAGATATACATATACATATATAGATAGATATACATATATATATATATATATATATATATATATATATATATATATGAATTGGTGTGCTCTCTACAAGACATTCAGTTCATATTTAAAAGGGCTCAGTATCATAAAAATTTAAAGGATAGGAAAAGAAGATAATCCATACAAACCATAGCCAGAAAAATATGGAGTTATATTAATATCAAAGTGGACCGTAAGTTGAAAATTATTCATAATGGATAAATAAATTATAAATTATTTACAGGTTAATTTGAACTAAGAAGACATAACAATTATAAGCAAATATCAGAAGAACTGAATGGAATACTAGTTGGGGACTATTCTTCAATAGCAGTTGTTAACTTGTCTTTCAATAATAGGCCCAATAACCAGAGACAAGTAAATAAAAAAAAAGGGGGGTCTTTTTTTAAAACATAAATTAATCAGTAGTTACAGATATACACATATATTTTCCTAAACAACGTCTAGAAATGCAATATCCTTAATTCATATGGACTAGTTTCCAGGACTGACCATATGTTAGGCCATGAAATAAGTCATAATAAGATTAAAATGTTGAAATAGTTGAAGTACCTTTTCTGATAAAAATATAATGAAGCTAAGCAATGAATAACAGAAGCAAAACTAGAGCTCACAGCTATATGGGAATTAAACAATACCCTATTAAAAAGTAAGAGGTTTAAGAAATCACAATGCATATGAAAAAAAACAACTTGAGGAATATGAAAACAGAAAGATACTGAAAACTACGACGTTCATATCAAGCAGTTCTAAGGAAGAACTAATTACAGTAAATGTTTACATCAAAAAACAAGAAAGAGGGTACATGATATTATGAGCATTGGGTGTTATACACAACTAATGAATCATTAAACATTATATCAAAAACTAATGATTTAATATACCTTGGCTAACTGAATTTAAATAAAATTATACTGAAAAAAATAAAAATAAGAATGTTCGCAAATCAAAAACTAAATGTTTTACTTTAATCAATTAGAAAAAGATAAACCCAAAGTCAATGGGAAGGAAGAAATAATTAACATTGGAGCAGAGATAATTAATAATAATATAGAAAAAGCAGCAAAGAAAAACATCAAAACTAAAGTGGATTTCTTCAAAAATTGACAAAACTTTAGCTATATTAACCAAAAATAAAGAGAAGAAAGTCTCAAAATATCAATATCAGCAATGAGAGTGGGTACATTATTGCAAATTTTATAGATATAAAACAATTATGAATGAAATATTAAGAAACATACATTAACAAGTTGGGTAACTAAGAATAAATGGATGAATTTCTAGAAACAAACACACTACTAAGACTGAGTCATGAAGAAATAGAAAATTTGGGTTGACCTATAACTAGTAAGGAAATTGAAAAAGTAATTAATTAAACCATTCAACTAAGAAATTTCTTGAGCCAAATGACGTCATTGGTCAATTTTTCAAAGTGACCAAAAACAAATTAACCCCAATTGATTTTCAAACTCTTGCAAAAACCAGAAGAGAAGAGAGTACATATTAACTCTTTCTGTAAGGCAAAAATTGCCCTGATAAGAAAGCCAGAAATGATCTTGGTCTGGATATCAGTCTTTATATAAACTTCTCATAAAAGATTTTATTTTCAAAAAATACTGGCACTCTGAATTCATTAGTACATTAAACATATTATACACTATGACCTAGTTGGATTTATTCCTGGAAGGCCAGGATTCGTTCAACATATGAAGTAAATACATATAATGAAACACATGAACAGAATAGAGGAAACTTCAAACAATAAAAAGATTGGAAGATTTAGAGTTCCTGTTTTGAAAATTAAACATTAAGCAATAGTAATCAAAACGGAGTGCCAAACTGGCAGGTATTACATGGAGCGCTGGGTGTGGTTCATGAAAAATTAATCTCGTAACAATGAAAAAAATAAAATAAACATGTCTGGGGGAAAAAAGAACTTTAAAACAGAGTCTGATATCTAAGATCTATAAAGAACTCCTCAGACTCAACACTCACAAAACAGATAATCCCATCAAAAAATGGGCAGAAGACAAGAATAGACACTTCTCCAAAGAAGACATACAAATGGCTAACGGACACATGAAAAAATGTTCATCATCTTTAGCCATCAGAGAGATTCAAATCAAAACCACACTGAGATACCACCTTATGCCAGTTAGAATGGCCAAAATCAACAAGACAGTAAACAACAAATGCTGGAGAGGATGTGGAGAAAGGGGAACCCTCCTCCACTGTTGGTGGGGATGAAAGTTGGTGCAGCCCCTTTGGAAAACAGTATGGAGATTCCTCAGGACAGTAAATATATGGCTACCCTATGAGGCTGCAATTACAATACTGGGTATTTACCCCAAAGAAGCAGATGCAGTACAAAGAAGGGCCACATGTACCCCAATGTTCATAGCAACAATGGCCACAGTCACCAAACTGTGGACAGAACCAAAATGCTCTTCAACAGATGAGTGGATAAGGAAGATGTGGTACATCTATAGAAACTGAATATTATGTCTCCATCAGAAAAGATGAATATCCAACTTTTGTATCAACATGAACCGGACTGGAAGAGATTATGCAGAGTGAAATAAATCAAGTGGAGAGAGTCAATTATCTTATGGTCTCACTTAGGTGTGGAGCATAAAGAAAATCATGGATGGCATTGTGAGAAGGAAGCAAAGGGTGAATGGGGGGAAATCGGAGGGGGCGATGAACCATGAGAGACCGTGGACTCTGAAAAATAAACTGAAGGGTTTGGAGGGGATGGGGTGGCGGGTTAGGTGACCCTGGTGGTAGGTATTGAGGAGGGCAGTATTGCATGGACCACTGGGTGTGGTGCATGAACAATTAATCTTGTAACACTGAAAAAATAATTGGGGAAAAATTAAAAAAAATTAAACAGAGTGGTACCCCAACAGCCAAGGCCATCTTGAGAAAAAGAACAACTCTGGAGTTATCACAATCTCAGATTTCAAGGTATTACAAATTAAAACAAAACAAAACAAAACAAAATGATGGCGCTGGCATAGAAACTAGCACATAGATCAATACAATAAAATAGCTCAGAAATAAACCCCCCAATATATAGTCAATTAATCCATAAAAAAGGCGATTAGAATATAGAATGGGTTAATGATAGGCTCTTCAATAATTGTGCTGTGGAAACTGAGTACCTTAATGCAAACTAATTGAACTGAAGCATTTTCTTACACTATAAACAAATATAAACTCAAAATGGATTCTCTCAAAAATTTCTTAAAAAAATTACTGCATTGACATCAGCCACAGAAACACATTTCTAGACATAACTTATCTGGCAAGAGAAGCAAAAACCATATTAAACTCTTGGGACTACAGCATTTTTTTTTTTTTAATGCACAATGAGAGAAACCATCAACAAAACAAAAAGGCAATGGGAGAAGATCCTTGCAACTGTTACATCCAGTAAGGGATTAATATCCAAAATATATAAAGAACTTATACATGAGAGACATAATATTAAAATACTTGGAATAAATATATTTGTTTACCCACTGAATTGACCTTTCACTCCACTATTGAAACATCTACACCAATTATCAGAACTCATTTTTAAACTTTGGCCTATGGCCATGCTGAGTAATTGATACTTTAGCCTGCATTATTCATGTCTCAGTGGACATTCCCAAGTGAATACACACAAAAAACACCTAGTGTTAACCTCAGTCTCTGAAGAAATCCTGAAATCATAATTGCTGTTTAGCCTTTATGGAATTATCTAAAATGTCAAGGGCAGGAATAAGAGACAAATATAAACAACGGTTTGAAAAATATTCAAGGAAAGCAAATCGGAAACTAATTATGCACTGTATGGTGACTAACATAACATAATAAAATATGAATAAAAATATTCAAAGAAGACAATTCAGAAAAATAACTTTTTTATGTGATGACTGGAGAACAAATGTCAGCTCTCCAAACAAGTTTGTAAATATGCAAGATAATAAAAGGTATATATCTTAATCGTATTTCTACTTTTATTTATAAGTTTTTTTTAAGACTTTATTTATTTATTTGACACAGAGAGAGAGAGAGAGATCACGAGTAGGCAGAGAGTCAGGCAGAGAGAGAGGGGGAAGAGGCTCCCTGCTGAGCAGAAAGCCTGATGCGGGACTCTATCCCAGGACCCTGACATCATGACCTGAGCCTAAGGCAAAGGATTTAACCCACTGAGCCACCCAGGCGCCCCAGTAGATTTTCTTTACATTTACAATTAGAATACTTCTACAAATGCTTAAGATAATTTTGATTAGAATTAATAAAAATAAATTTATTAAACCATTAGAATAAACATTTGATACATTCAAGCATTTAATTAAGCATACAAATTCAAAGGACAATTTTATTTCAATAAAATCAATTTAAAAGATACATATTTTTATATTTTTCATATATTTCATATTTTTATATTAGATATATAATTAAAAGTAAAATATTGCTTACATTACTAGTGTACTTAAAAAAACATGAAACTCCATTTTTTTTAAGATTTTATTTATTTATTTGACAGAGAGACAGTGAGAGCAGGAACACAAGAGAGGGAGTGGGAGAGGGAAAGCAGACTTCTCACAGAACAGGGAGCCCAGTGGCGGTCTTGATCCCAGGACCCTGGGATCATGACCTGAGCTGAAGGCAGATGCTTAATGACTGAACCGCCTAAAACAATACACTACAGAATTTTTGAAAAAATTGGTGCTATACCTTATAATCTCTTGTGAAATGGCAGTAAATATGGTGAATTTGGCTGATATTATCTATGAGCATCAATGGCTGATATTATCTATGAGCATCAGTGAACTCTGGATTTATGGTAAATAAAACTAAGATGTTCACTAAATGTTGCCATATTTGTGAAAATACAATCACTTTAAAAATAATAATTCTTGACAAAATATATACTAAATACGTGAATGCAAATGGAATTGAAAATGTGAGAATTTGTCTAAACCA
>JAPYYJ010001178.1:0-14544 GCA_028533885.1 Nasua narica | reverse complement strand
AGAAAATCATAATCTACCCTGCTCTAATCAAGTCTGCATTGTTGCATAAAGAATGCTAAGCAGCTGTGTATAAGGAAGTGTTGTTGAAAGAAAACCGGAGAGAAATTATTGTGAAATGTTTTTAAAAAAACATTTTAATCCCTTGTTATTCAGCTAAAAGTAATTATAAGTTATAATTTATCATTAGGGCAGAGTCTGTATTCTTACTAATGAAGTTCTGAAATGAATTAAACTAACTGGAAATGTATCTTCTTCATAAACAGTCATATCTGAAAGAGATTTTTGTTTGTCTTGAGTGAATTTATAACCCTGAACTTCCAAATATATAAAGAATTTTTGGATATTTTTAAAAGCTTGAATCTTTAATATTAACTTCTCACTTATAGAATATTAAATATAGGTATTTAATCCAAAGTACACTTTTTTCCAAAAACAAAATTAGCATTGTGATCATATTTCTTATAGTTTATGTTTAAATATGTTTAAAGAAACAGTGGAAATGATTTGAATAGCATTTGAAAATGTGGAAGAACTTTATCTGATTCCAGGAGACACTTGGTAAAAGTTTATTTGTAAACTTGGTTATTAGAAGAAAAAATAAATCCTCCCTGTAGAAAAATCTTCTCCCTACTTATTTTCTTTAACGTAAACCAAAATCTGAATTCTACGGTTGAAGCTGTATTAACCTAGGTCTTTTCAAAAAAGGTTGATACCTTTCAAAAAGAAACCTAAGAAAGCCTCATGTTTTATGCCTTGTTTACACATGTTCTTCTTGTCAAGCATTTTTCAAGGAAATAGATATTACTAGCATTTATCCTGCTTGGCTGATAAGCTAAATGAGACACAGAGATATATTATTTTATTTTATATTTTATTTTATTTTATTTTATTTTTTTATTTTTATTTTATTTTATATATTTAATAACCCTATCAGGAATCTTTCAGCTTGAGTCTGCATCCATTTTCAATAAAATAAATAAGAACAAAATTTAAGGAGAGAAGTCAGAATCAAACGTTAGAATTTTCAAATCTATTGCTTTTCCTGTGACTTTGGTCATGATCACTCAAATATTCAATAAAATAGCTTCTTTTTAGTGAAACGACTATAAAAATACTAAGTTTTGTAAGTTGTGCTTGTAGAACATTGCATTGTCTTACATCATGTATTTTTTTAATATAGCTAACAATATCATGTTTTTTAAGATTATTCGCAGAAAAATTTCAAATTAAAAGTGAGATATGCTATCACTTTCTAAGTATACACTGTAAAATTAGCCACAAACAATTACTTGTTCCTGATATTATGGTGAGCTAAATAAAATTATATACCAAATGAAATGTGTTCTTGGTGTGGTATTAAGTTTGAATAATATGCTGGAGCTTTTTTTTCCAGATATAAATAACTGAAAAAGTTAGTCAATCACTTTTTAAAAATTTTCTATAAAACCAAGTCTCTAAGTTGGCTGCCTGGGTGGCTCAATGATTTGGGAGTCTGATTCTTGATTTTGGCTCAGGAGATGATCTCAAGTTCATGGGATGGAGACCCACATTGGACTCCATGCTCAGGGAGGAGTCTGCTTGAAATTCTCTCCCTCTTTTCCTTCTTCCTCTGCCCCCCCACTCCACTCTCTCTCTCTCTAAAATAAATAAACCTTAAAAAAAAAAAACCAACAAATCCCGAAGTAAAATAATATAATCAATTATAGATTTATACACTTTATTTATATACAAAGCAATACATATTATAGCATAAAGCTTAAAGAAATATCAGTGTGTTAGAAGTGAAGTGCCAGCCTCATGCTAAATGGCTCTGGCTTTCCAATATACATTTTGAGGAGATTTAACTCCTCCTCTTCCTTTTCTCTGATCTTTCTGAGATGGAGGGAGAAGGTGGGGATTGAGGAGGCTCTATAGGTTTGTTTATCAATCCCAATTATGATTTATGTTAATTCTTCTCAAAATGTGTCAGAGTCATCACTACAAACTTTAAGACATTTTCATAGTGAGGGTATTTATTAGGCATAATTTTCTGTTCATTTAGCTCTCAGTGCTTTTCTTCTAAAATGTTTGCTTTACCTTTTTTATTCCCAGCTATATAAAGTTTTTTTTTTAACATAATGTTCATGGCTTTGAAGAGCACATATAAAATTTATTTATGAGATTCTTTGTCATTTATATTATATATAAAGCTTGATTGTGTTCTTCAAGACCAAGAGTATGATTGTGTAAATAATATTCAATATCCTGAGCAAAGTTGTAAGTGCTACTGAATAAATGAAAATATACTTAGCTGCCTGAAGGCTGCTCAGTGTTTATTTAACAAATATGCATATACATATCATACAATATATGTCAAAGATTGTATTGTGCACAGGGCAAACAAAGACTGTTAAATCCTCTTGAAGATGTCCATAAGGTAATTCATTCTTCTAGATAAAGGTAGACATATAAGCAAGTAAATGTAATAAAGTGGTGCGTTTATAAATATCACAAAAATCACACAAAGGAATCCTCCAAGGGATTTGGTGTGTTCCTCCTAATTAGAAAAGTTTTCGCTCTGGGTAAAGTAATGTTCAGTTTTAAAAATGACAATCAGCAGGTAATCATGGAGATAGTGGAGCAGGGAGTGTGTCTGGAGAACGAAAAGGATATGAGAGCCAGAGCAGCATTACAAGGTCAGCTTCAACAAAGGTAAAGGGATGTGAAGCAGTCAGAGAAATTCAAGAGAATGATAGCAGTTTAGAGTTAGCATCTAAGTATATTAGGGGAAGAAATAAAGTCAGAAGCAGTAATCAGAGAACCTTCTGTGCTGTCCTGGGGAGTGTGAATTTTATTATGTAAATTATACAAAAAATATAAAGTTTTGTCAAGAGTACAGGACAACTGATTAGCAAATTTTAAGGGAAAAAAATATACAGTTTTACTAAGAATACAGATATATATTGGCAACGGCATAATAGAGTGGAAAGTTTAGGGAGACCTCTTTGGACAGTAAAACAATTGTTTATGTGAGAAATTGTAACAGACTTAACTAAGACATGGTAAAGGAAACACATAGGGAAGGGTAGAATCAAATCATACTTAGTAGCTAAAATTGAGAAGATACAGTAATTGATTAGAAATAAAGAATAAGGGGATATAATAATTTATGGCATTTGGAATTCTGATTTGCATAACTGATGTCATTACCAGAAGAAGAAATAGAGCATAGAAAGTATTTTTTTTTTTCATAAATTCAAAGGCCAAGTGGAGACAATCAGACTGCTACATGTCTGTGTGGATGCTTCAGTGAATTTTAGTGCTGTGGGAGCATTAGGTAAGAAGAATTATGCCCACCATGTGATATTGGCTTTGCACTAGTTAGCATCCATAGAGATTGGAAATTGAAGGATTAAGGGTCCATTATGAAAATATTGACTTTGAGATGCTGGTGGAACTTCTAGATAAGAATCACCAGTCAACATTTGCTTAAGGGAAGCAAATGAACTAGGCTCCAAAAGAAAGAAAAGAAATAAGGTGTACTGAGTCACGTCAAGAGAATAAATCAGCTTTGTCATCACCCAAACCTGTCCTTGAAGGGAAATTGCTCTTGATGTGACCTAATTGCTTAACCTCTTTGAGCCTCAATTATCTCATCTCTGAGGAGAAAATAGTAGTGCCTAGCTCAAAAGGTAACATGAGGGTCAAATAAAAAAAAAATTGAGACTGCTTAGGTGGTATATAAACTTCTGGATCACAGATTTAGATCACAGGTGGTAATGATGTATGAATGGTCATCCTAACTTTGCTGTTTGAAGTCAAGAGAGTATATGAGATTATCATTTTTTTCACTAAATATGTTTGTTTTATTTTTTCAATGTTACAAGATTGATTGTTTATACACCACACCCAGTGCTCCATGCAATATTTGCCCTTCTCAATACCCACCACCAGGCTTGCCCAACCCCCCACCCCCGCCCCTCCAAACCCCTCAGTTTGTTGCTCAGAGTCCACAGTCTCTCATAGTTCATCGCCCCCTCCAGTTTCCCCCTATTCACCTTTCCCTTCCTTATATGAGATTATTTAAAGAGAATAAGGGTTTAGATCCCTGCAAAAGGAAACCTTAAAAGAACAAAAAAATAGAGTTAGAAGGAAATTATTTAAGAAATAAGGAACCAAGAAGGAGACTGTTTCACAGGAAAAAAAAAAGGTATATGTAATTATTTGAACTGCCTGATTCTACAGGGTAGCCAAACAATAAGAATACTGAAAAGAAAGAATCCAAGGGGCACCTAGGTGGCTCAGTGGGTTTAGCATCTGACTCCTGATTTGGGCTCAGGTCATGATCTCAGTGTAGTGAGATGAGCCCTGGGTTGGGCTCCGAGCTCAGCAGGGAGTCTGCTTGAGATTCTTTCTCCCTCTTCTTCTGCCCCCCACAAGTACTCTACCCCCAAAAATTAAAAAAAAAAAAGAAATACTGAAAAGAAGGAATTCAGTAAAAGAAATTGAGGGAACATTGGAATAATGTGTGAATGAATTCCTTTGAATGGAAAGCAGTTTGCTGTGTTAGGCAGAGAATGGATAAAAATGGGTAATGAATTGAGCCTCTTTTATAGAAGGACTAGGCTATAAAAGAAATAAGGTGATGACTAGAGAGAGGCACAGAACAGAGATGTGTTCTTTGTGTCTATCCACAGGTTGATGTAACAGAAAGATTGAAAATATAAGAATGTGGAATGATGTACTAAGGCAAAAAAAAAAAAAAAAGAGTAGCTTAGATAAAGATTACAAGTTGGGGGGCGGGTAGTAAACATGAGATTAGCAGAAAGAACTGTTTGACTGACCTATGATTATCTTTATAATTTTTGTGATTTGGGGAATTCGCTAAGTCTTGATTTCACTTTTTTTTTCCCCTCTGAGGCAAATAATCTGTAGAAGTGTGAGTTAACAGGACAAGAGGTTGAAAATAATTGGATAAAGTCACTGTAGCTCTTCTAGTCTCAATGTATGTAAACTTATTTTCATCTATTTAAGCTATCTTATTCTACTGTTAGATATGTACAGAATAACCATGATATCTGAACACTTCTTATTTTGGAAATTAGCCTTCTTTTTGGATCTTTATCCCTGAGAAGACTGAAGCAATGATATAATTCAATTACTGTAATTTTGAATTATCCATTCAAGATTTTTTTCCCAATTTCATACACTAGTAGGCTCTATTCTTTAATATCAGTTGGTACTAAATTATAGGGTCAACTGAATATATTCAGGAAGCCTAAATTCAGCTTTTAATAAGATAGTAATACTCATTTTATAAAAATAAGAGAGTTGACTAACGGATGCCAATGTTTTCCTTGGTACATATTTTGTAATTGTGAACATATTTGTTGTGTTTATTCATCTGAAATGTTAAATAACATACTCTAATAAGATCATGTTGATTGAGTCAGTTGTTGATCTTAAAAACAAAAATAGAGGGAGATATGCTAAACATCAGGTGTTTATTAATATTTCCAAATTTATGTAGACTTAAGTGAGCATTGTAATATTAAGATATACATACTGAAGGCTTTTCCCACTGCACTGTAAATAAGTAAAATTATAAAATATGTCGAACTAAGCAAGCAAAATAAAAAAAGCATCCAATCCAAAAAGACTTAGGAGAGAACATAAAATGTTAAAATTGTTACTGGTGTGAAAAGCAATCTTGTGAACATTTTTTTCATTTCTATTTTTTTATCTTTTTGTTAACAAAAATATATTATTTGTTTCAGGGGTACAAGTCTGTGAATCATCAATCCTACACAATTCACAGCAGGCACCATAACACATACCCTCCCCAATGTCCATCGCCCAACCACTCCATTCCTCCAACCCTGCTCCCCTCCAGCAACCTTCAGTTTGTTCACTGAGATTAGGAGTCTCTTATGGTTTGTCTGCCTCCCCAGTCTAATTATGGACTTTGATTTTGGTGCAATCCTAATGTTGCTAGCAAATCCATTCAGATGCTTCA
Organism: Nasua narica; assembly: GCA_028533885.1. NCBI lineage: Eukaryota > Metazoa > Chordata > Mammalia > Carnivora > Procyonidae > Nasua > Nasua narica. Next base: position 8,549 of record JAPYYJ010001178.1, on the reverse strand, counting down.
CTTATCCCAGGATATGGTCCCACACTAGAGCACAGTTTTAATCCTCTCTAGCAATCCTAATGCCTGTGTTTTCTGAAAGAGTTGTAAATGTCAACCTAAACTCTTCCATTAAACAAACAAGTTTGAAAGTAAATTTGAATTGGAATACTTATTGAACTGGTCAGTTTTTAGTTTTAAAGGAAAAAAACTCTGTGTGTATGGTCACTTGTCTGTAGTTCCCCAGATATTTTCTATATATCATTTTATGTGTGTCATACTCAGGTATTTATTTTCATTGTTATACTTATATATGTTTTGAAAATACATTTTTATGTTCACTGATACTAATAAATAAGATAATTACAGGGGCACCTGGGTGGCTCAGTGGGTTAAAGCCTCTGCCTTCAGCTCAGGTCATGATCTCAGGGTCCTGCGATCAAGCCCCACATCGCCTCTCTGCTCAGCAGGGAGCCTGCTTCCCCCTCTCTCTCTGCCTGCCTCTCTGTTTACTTGTGATCTCTCTCACTCTGTCAAATAAATAAACATAATCTTTAAAAAAAAGATAATTGAAAAAAAAATCTGGAAAGTTTTCTTTATTTGAGGAGTAAAAGTAAAAATACCTTTATTAAGGTATGTAATTAACATCCTATAAAGCCAATGATACAATACATACAAACACATAGAATCTACAATAATAGACCTTTTAAATAAATAATAGTTTCAATATGATAAGTAATTAGTGAAGTATACATTTAAAAAGATAGAAGTTAACTGTAAATAATAATCTATTGTGTACAATGAGATAACTTGTGATAAAGCTGGAGACCTAATTCTCTCTTGATGAGGTTAATGAGATATGATTTGAAAATTCGGGAATTTCAAGTAAATTGTATTTGTGATGCTCTTGGCTTTCTTCATTCAAGCAAGGACTGAGAATACACATAGAATGGATATTTAGAACATAGTAAATACATTTGATTTCCAGGGACAAAATCATGGTGGTTTTCTTTCACAATGGCAACTCTCTATGGATAAGTTCCAATTAAATGGAAATAGGAACACATTTGCTTTCAGATTAGTATTATTGCTCATTCATGCTACAATAATGAAAAAAATTTCAACATCTATGCATGTGGTTTGTTTTTATAGACTCTTTCTCTACTCCATAATATAAAAAAATAAAGAGTAATATTTAGGTGACAAGAAACAAGCTTAGCATTGTACCTTATTTGCTTTGGGCTGAAAGGTTTTTTGGAGGGTAGGTGTGGGGAGTGTGGCTGAAAGATCTTAAACACAAATGAGTATGTTCCCTGCTCTAGAAATCCAAACTCCAAGTCATCAGGGTGTGAGTTTGATCTGACTCACTTCACCCCACCCAGCCCAATGCCATTAACTAAATGACGGAATAAAAAATATCTATCTAAATTCTATCTGTGTTTAAAAACTCTCTTTCCATACTATCATTTCAATAGATGATACTCTGATTCTCATTTAGAGCTCGAAATTCTCTAATATGTTACATAATTTCATCAAATTTAACATCTTCATAATATTGTCAAGTGACAAATAGAAATAACTTATTTTATTTCTGTTTATTTGTGGAATTATATTGAAGTCTATGAGACTAAAACTGTGCTTATGTTCACTCTAGCTGCCACTATCTGGGTTTTCGGCAGCTCAGTTTCTCCTCTGCTAAGCTTTTTTTAGGGTCCACAGGTAAAAAATATCTTCAAATTCTGGATTCACATCTGAATTTCCTCCTCTGCAGAATTTTGACCTCTCAATTCCTCACTTCATTGGAAATCTTCCATGCCTTCAAAAATAGATTTCTAAAATATTTTCCAGTTCTCCTGGTTGTGCTCTCATTGAACTATTTTCTATGTGACACTTATGTGAAATCAAGATAAAACTAGCTTCCACTAATCCAGACACATATTCAATTGTGTAGGTTGTGCCTATATTTTATACAATGTTGAAAAATTTGGTATGTGACAATAAAGCTACAACTTTATTTACAAATAAGTCAGAAAAATAATCATAGTATCTAGGGATATTAAATAAGTTATAAATATTTAAGATTGTAACGGAAGCCATCATCATATACTCTAAAAGATTGTAAGAGAAGCCATCATCATGTATTCTAAAAGAGATAATAATTAAAGTTTGGAATTGTTGACCATATTTTTGAGATGAAAACCTGATATCTATAGGAGTTAATTTTTTACAAGAACTCACAGAGACCTAATACCAATTACTGAACTGAAATCTTAGTTTTTATTTCATATGTTATTTTTATTACCTGATAGTGGGGCCAAAAAAAACCACACAATATCATAGAGCCTAAAAACCTTATAGGATAACTCTTTATTTTACAGGTAAAGAAACCAAGACTCTGAAAGGTTCCTTTGAGTGAACAAAACTAGAATTTATATTCCCAGTTTCCCGATAAGAGCTTGTTTCTCCGAATCCAGGGTATTTAAGAACAATTTAAATTAGGTTTTCAGTTTTTCTTCAAGAATAACTTCATGAAAAAATGTGCTAATGCTAATGCAAGTGTCATTTAAAATAATTAAGGAAACTTTGTGTGGGTCAATTGTAATAAATAAATAACTTGAAAGCGTGAAAAAAAAAGAACAAAAAGAACTTGGTAATGAGATAATAGTACACACTGAATGAAAGCCAGTTAATTGAAGGTTTGTCATGACCAGTGAATGCTACTTGTAAATCCTCTTGAGAAAATAATAGCCTGCTGAAAGAAGAAAAATAATCAAGAGGAAGAGATCTCAGAGAAGTATAAATTAGCATATATTGACCTAAGCATTTTCAAAATATAAGTCACTCTTAGCTCATAGAATAGAACATATATAAGTGCACTGATTTACTTAATCAAACTTATTAAGCAAAAATATTCTAGCAGCTCCAGTCCACCTTTTCCCATGTATATCAGATCAGCCTTTTTTCTAGATGGGTCATAAAGTATTTTCTTTTCAAAATTATACCCCTTTAGAGAATGCCCTATTGTCACTTTTCAGATTCAAAATTATACCCTGCCCAGATTTTCAGATTCAAAATTATAGATTGCCCTATCTTCACTTTTCTTCAGATTCCTCCAGAGTGGAGTTCCTCTACAACAGCATAGAGTCTTTTAGAAGATGTGTTGGAACTCTGGAATATCTACTTAGGTCAGTTTCTTATAGGTACATCCAACATGGCCAAGAGTTGAATTAGATAACACTCATTTTGTTTCAAAGTAAGACAAGCATTTATTCTCAAACTTTTATATTTATAATCTTTGATATTTTATATTTCAACCCAAGATTCTGTCTGATAATATTATATCGAAGAGAATTTGTGATCTTTGTCAGTGAAACATCTGCTTGTTACAAATGTCCTCATTTCTTATTAAGATTTGTGTAGGAATTTTGTGTCCAATTGGATCTGGTAGGCGGATCACACTGCAGAGCATTTGTAGCGTAACCTGGATTCAGTGACCAGCTTCCTGCTCTGGGCCACACTTACAGTGGGGTTTCTTCAGGTACTGAAATTCTGTATCCCAAGTACAAATGTAGGAATTAGAGCAATGACTATCTCATGGTCTCAATGTTCCACTAAGCTGAGTGTGAGATATACTTCGGTCAAACTCTATTTGTTACCTGTCACACTGGTCCTGCACACTGGCCTCTCCATCTTCAGGAATAAGAGTTAGCTCAGGACCCTATTCAAACCTCTACAAAGACAGTATCTACTCCCTGAAGTCTGGATCTTTTTTCTTTCTTTGCAGTTCAAAAATACCATTTTGACTGTCTTCAGGTCACCTCAAAGGAAAATAGAAGGCAGGTTATGGTACACATTTGTGGTTTTATGTCAGGATACTAGGGTCCCTCCCCAAGCTAATTAAACTAGTGTTTATTTAATGATCCTAAATCTAAAAGTTGAACTAGATGTAAGAAATGGATCAGAGACTCTGACTCTTTTTCTTGCCCCATGAAGGCGTTACATTCCTTCATCTATTTAATACTAAATGATAACTGGCATTTCAGTGTCTTTATTGAATCTTGAAGTTTGAATTTCCCTGTATACATGCACACTCACATGCATGCACACACAAAAATTATTAGAAACATATATGTTTCTAATCTCTCCAGTAATCTTTATATGGTTCCTCAAGCTAGCATGTTGAAAGCAGAATTTCTGCCAAGTGCCCTCATATCAACACTGAATGGGTTAAAGATATGGTAATAAAACATATGCACACAAAATACCATTCTTAATCATATTCTTTAGCACTTTTCAATGATATAAGTTAGCAACTTCCTGAAATTTTGTTTGGTTAAAAGTCTTTACTACCTTAGTTGATAAGCTATAGGAACAAAATAGGACATCTACCTGGAGTCCAGGTAGCATAAAATGCTCCATTTTATTGTTGCTTCTGTAACAAATGAATTCAAACCCTTGCTTTCTGTCTTCACTATCAAGATTCAAATCTTACTAATGTCTAGTTGGTTTAGCTTCAGCCCAAGCTCATGATTCAGATAGGAAAATTTGAGTGCCTTGATTTATAGCCTACATGTACTTATGAATAAAAAAAAAAAACTTGGAAGGAGTAATTCCCCAAAAGTCTCTCTTTTTTTAAGAACTTTCACTGGATGCAAGATGCTAACGTTAAGGAAGTTAATGAAGGCCCAGATCATTAACTTAAAGAAAATTCCCATTCCTAGTTGAACAAAATTACTTAAATTCATTTTAATTTCTCCCTATAGGGTTCTGATTGCTGTAGAACTTCCTCTCTTCATCCTGAAGGCCGGGCTTTCCTCCTGAGCTCATGAACATGATTGCATCACTTCCTGTCTCTCAAAAGACACATCATCAACTATCCTTTTTCTTTTTTGTGTATTCAAGCTGTTCCTCAACTTGATTTTTCTCTATACTATTTAAAATTACTCAAGTTTCACTTCCTCAAAAAAAAATTTTTTTTAATCAAACTTCCTATGAAAGCCAGCTACAAAATTCTCATCCCTTAAGCAGCTACACTTGCTGCTCCATTTCTTCACCTCCAAATAGCCTCAATCTAGTTAAGAAAACAAAAATAATAGAATGGAACAAGACAAGAATAAACAGAAGTTTCCTATTCTATTCAGTACCTCAGTGGAGGTCTATTGAGTCTTCTGAATTGTTGATTTAAGTAATTAGAATTTACTTAAGTAACAGGATTTTGGCACCCTAGAGTCATTCGTTATAGACATTGGTATATAGAAACAGGGAAATTAAGAATATTTTAAGTGTATCCAACAGTTCTCCCAACTGTCCCTATAATGACTCAAAAAAAAACAAAACCCAAAAACTTAGTGAAACTCTGTTGGAAATAACACTTGCTGATGTAAGAAAAAATCCGATGGTTTCTAAGATAAACCCTCTTGGGTTTATTATGCCAACAAAACTCTCTTAACTGAGAAAATAATAATTTACATTACTAAGGTTAGAATTATAAATCAGTGCTATAGTTCCTTAGCATTACATCCTTAACATGACACTAAGCTTACTAGTATGAGATTTAAATAAATTTTACTGGTAAAATTTAAAGAAAAGTAGGTAAAAATGCCAAAAGAGATAGTTGGGCCAATACTTTAGCAAAGTAGCTTATCCATATATATAAAGATTTTTAAAGTTTATTTCATTCAGGGATGCCAGTGACTCAGTCAGTTAAGAGTCCAAGTTTTGGTTTCAGCTCAGGTCATGATCTCATGGTTCATGAAAGCCCCACTTTAGGGTCTATGCCCAGGACAGAGTGGGCTTGAGATTCTGTTCCTCTTTCTACCCCTCCCCCGACTCACATTCACAATTTCTCTCAAATAAATAAAATCTTCTTTTTTCTTAAAGATTTATCCATCCATCTGAGAGAGAGAGAGAGAGCGAAAGAGAGCAAGCACGAGAAGGGAGAAGGCCAGAGGGAGAAGCAGACCCCCCCATGGAGCCGGGAGCCCGATATGGGACTCGATCCCGGGACTCCAGGACCACTCCCTAGCCAAAGGCAGCTGCCCAACCAACCGAGCCAACCAGGTGCCCTCAAATAAATAAAATCTTTAAAGTAAAAAAAGTTTATTTTATTCAAAGCAGTAATCTCTATTAATGAATTTATCCTATTAATATATGACAAAGGTAAACAAAGATAAATATGTACAGAGATAGTAATAAAATAGCACTGTTTATAATAGCAAAAAAAAGAAAAAGAAAAAATTTTTCTGTTTTTTAAATTTATTTTACAGAGAGAGAGATCACAAGTAAGCAGAGAGGCAGGTGGAGAGAGGGGGGAAGCAGGCTCCCAGCCAAGTAGAGAGACCAATGTGGGGCTTGATCCCAGGACCCTGAGATCATGACTTGAGCCAAAGGCAGAGGCTTAACCCACCCAGGCATCCGAAGAAAAAAATTTTCATTATCATCATCTATACTGGGGTTGATGAATCTATATGTGGAATATTATGAGTTATTTAAAAGGTTAACAGTGTTAAAAGATCCAGAAAGTGTTGGATATCTTTACATATAACAGTTATATATTCTTGACTTTATATTTAATAAATTATATACACCATGAAATGTATAGATATATAAGATACATTGATACTATTAATTATATTTGAGGGTAATAATATTTGAAATTGATGATTTCAAGGAAAAAAGGTTTATTTTTTATACATTATTTTTTTTCAAATTTTGCCATCATTATTTTAATCATTACTAGTTTATGTAAAAGAACTTTTTCTAGTTCCAGTTTAAGTTTACATTAGAGAATGTTTATACTAAGTTTGAACTATATCCATAATGATGAAGAAAATGTTATTTAAAAGTCATCTTGAATTAAGACAAAAAACACTTTCTCCAAAACAAACTGAAGCTGGCAGAAGGCTCTTAGAAATGTTAGTGTAAGTTTTTGCCCTGACCACTTGTGCAGCTAAGATAATTTCTTCAAAAGAGCCTTGACATTGCTATTCTGACATCTAAAGAATTTGGAAGTCATCACTCTACCCCCACAACAAAAAACAAAGCTGAAAAAAGTGCAAATCAACAATTCCTCTCAGATCCATCAGTGAACAGAGGTCAAAGGAAAAAATCACTGACCAGAAAACATGAGAAACAGATGAATATGGCAGCTTCCTAGGTGCAGAACCCACTGGAGCCAGTAACAGCAGAAATACTTAAACGGATGAATGTCTAGAGGCAGAGTGTGCACTAACCTAAGAATTCAAAACACCCCAGGATCCAGTCTTGGGAGGACCCCTACATTCCAGGAGCCTGTTTCCTGGTAAAAGTTGGTAAAACTCTCCTTTTTCTTTGGGCAGGTAGACAGGATAAGTAATCATTTAAAAATGTGTGCAGGAGAAAAGGAACACTTTGGAAATATGCCGACCTATAAGGTTTTGTTCTCTGTAACCAAGTCCTGGCTCAGAAAATCTACTTTACTTTTACCGGAGCCTTATCTGACCTGGGGGTGTGGGGAAGGGAGAGAATGGTAATTAAAAAGCTAGAGCACCCTCTAGACTTTCTAGAGGGTTACACAGAAAGGATCAAAAAGGCTTAAAAATTCTTTGGAAGAAAAAAAAAATTCTTTGAAAGGCCACAAATAAAGGACTTTGGCTGATTAAAAAAACTCAGATTTAGGGCGCCTGGGTGGCTCAGTGGGTTAAAGCCTCTGCCTTTGGCTCAGGTCATGATCTCAGGGTCCTGGACCAGAGCCCCACATCTGGCTCTCTGCTCAGCGGGAAGCCTGCTTCCCTCTCTCTGCCTGCCTCTCTGCCTGTTTATGATCTCTCTCTCTCTCTCTGTCAAATAAATAAATAAAGTCATATTTAATCATAAGATAATTAAACTCCTCCCCTCCTCATTACTTTACTTTTACATCAAAAACACTGGCTATAATCGCAGTGAATTACCACTGAGCTACAGCACACATACTCTATTTAAGTAGGAGTTTCTAGAGAACTCCAAGCACATGGGGCAGACAAAAATTAGAGATGCTAGAGGAAACTGAAGCCTCTGACACTTACAGCTATGCAAACATTTAATAAAGCCTTACTCTGGACAGATAAACATAAAACTCCACATTAAAGGCCACTTCACCTAGGTTCCTATTACTCAATATGATGTCCATATTACAATGAAAGTTTTCCAGGTATGCTAAAAGGCAAGAAAAAAACAGTCTGAAAAGAATAAGTAAGCATCAAAATCAGACACGGTGTATGCAGAGATTTGGGAACTTATCAGACCAGAAATTTAAAACAACTATGATTAACATTCTAAAGGATCTAATAGAAAAAAAGAAAATTGGGCAACATAGAAGAACAAATATATAATGTAAGTAGAAGACATGAAAACTCTAAGGAAGAATCAAAAATAAATGCTAGCAAGTGTACAGAGAATTATGATGTTGTACACCTCAAACTAATGTAACACTGGTGGTTACCTATATTTTAATAAAGAATGCTCAAAAAATATTTTAAAAAGTGTTGTAGAAATAAAGAATGCCCTGATGAACTCATCAGCAGACTAAAAATAGCCAAGGAAAGAATCGGTAAACT
>JAPYYJ010001177.1:0-14549 GCA_028533885.1 Nasua narica | reverse complement strand
GCACGAGCCTGGTGGTGGGTATTGAGAAGGGCATTGTATTGCATGGAGCACTGGGTGTGGGGCATGAACAATCAATCTTGTAACACTGAAAAATTAAAATAAACATATTTGGGGAGAAAAAAAGGTTGTGTCCTTTTCCTTCAGAGCATTTATCACAGTTTTAGGCTTACTTTCAATATCAATATAATATTTGGACATTATCAATCTTCTCCAATGAGACTGTAAATTTAAAGAGAGGAGGAATTGTATTTATTTTTACCCTCCACTGAATCTGCAGAACCAACTTACTACTTACCAACTTACTATACTACTTTCTTAGGGAGTTGGCATGTTAGTGGTTGAAAGCAATGTCTTTATAGAGTCAGAAAGACCTAGCTTCAAATCCCATTTCCACATTTGACTAGCCCGTACAATTTTGGACTGGTTACCTACTCTCTTAAATCTTAATTTCTTCATTTTTATAGTAGGAATAATAATAACCTAACCCAACCATATCTTAGATTAATTGTGGAAATTAAAAAATCACAAAATGGGCAAACATAAATGCATAGTTCCTTCCCAAGGTCCACCACCATTCAAATATACACTTTATATATGGAAGGAAGGTGAATAATGCTTTGAATTAAATTAAAGAGTCCTGTCAAAATTATTCAAATATAACCTCTACTGTGGATCAGGTACCATAAAAAGATAAATCAAATGAAATGTTTTGTCTGATGCAAGAAACCCTGAAGTGTTAGTGAGATGAATAACTCACATGATATAATATAGCTTGTGAGGGTAATTAGACAATTACAATCTGGGCTCTAAATTAAAAAAGACTAAGGGAAAGTCATTGTGTAATTATGAATGAAATTCTCCCTATAATGTAAGTTGAAATTATAATATAATATCAAAAATGATGGTGAACAGCACAACTCAGCAACTATAAATTCCACTCTGAGATAAACCAGGGATCAGGCCATATGTCAAGGAAAAACATACACTCATATATGCACACCAACTTCCCTCTAGTATCAATTATATGCCAAATCTATTTCTTATACATTTATGCATTTAATAAAAACTGATGATTTGAAGTAATAGTCATCCAATTTTAATGGCTTTTCTCTTTTAAATTTATCATCTCAATATTAACATAAAGATAAATATTATGAATTTATACTCCTTAATATTCTTATATGTTAGATCATTGACTTCATTTTAGAAAGACCAATGGTTACTTCAGATAATCAAACTTTCAGTAATTAAAAAGCAAGGCAATATAAAGTGGGAATAATCTTATCAGGCACCAAAATTTCCAATAAAAGGATTAATAATGAGATTTATGCTTCATATTTCATTACACATAAATAGCTTTTATAGGTAACATTATTTACTGACTAAATTTTATTACTATCTTTTGTTGTTTTTCTCCATCTTTCTTTCATTGACTCTATCCCTTCTACCTAGAAAATTTTTTTTCTTTCTTTTTTTTTTAAGATTTTTATTTATTTGACAGAGAGATAGAGATCACATGTAGGCAGAGAGGCAGGCAGAGGGAGAGGGAGAAGCAGGCTCCCCGCTGAGCAGAGAGCCCGATGTGGGGCTCGATCCCAGGACCCTGAGATCATGACAAGAGCTGAAGGCAGAGGCTTTAACCCACTGAGCCACCCAGGCGCCCCTAGAAAATTTTTAATGTGCATTCTGCAGTCATGCTATTAAATGGCTGAGAATTTGAAAAGGTTCATTCCACATCAGCAACATAACCATACTTCATATGATGTCCTTATTTTACACCACAGGGATGTTTCAAATGAAGAGCCTATAATAGAATAAGAAGCAAAACTCCAAAATCCCATTCAATTACTTGGAAATTGTCACTACTGCAAACAGTACACATTTAAACTATCACAGTGGAATCCTAAATCTTGAACTCAACATAGAGATTAAATATCAGTAGAAAAATAAATATGGGTTGAGAATTAAAGTTGTTTTTTCTTCCACAGAATGAGGAGAGTATATATACAACTGACATTAAGAACAGGCTAACCAGACACTAAACAGATGCAAACAGAATGCCAAGCAAAACTGAGCTTTCTGCCAAAGGTTTTCCCCAAGAGGTGAATAACATTTTCCATAAGTCTATGGAAATTGCAGAATTGGTTTGGTAATGAAATACTCTTAGCCACTTTTTAATGTATGATTTAACATTTCTGTTCTCTACTGAATAGTATAGGTTATATTAATTACATCAGAGGGAAACCCATATTTATTATTAAATGAAAAGATAACAGTATTTTAATTTACTTGAGAAAGTTTTACTATATGTAAAAATGAAAACATGCATTTTTAAACTTACTTTTGATGGTGTGAGACTATACAATTGTAGTGTAATGCTGCAAGATTGAAATTAAATAATTTTCAGGTAGGAGAACTTTGTATTATGTGATGCTAATTGCAAAGTATTATAATTTAAAAAGCCATATTGTAATTTTCATAAAAGCTACACGTTTGGGTCACTTCGTTATTGGAAGGTTAGGTAGCCATATAAAGGAAGTTAATTTTTTAAAGATATTTTCTCTCCAATTGTTCATAGGTGATTTTCAAACAAGAGAAAAATGTAACATATCAGTATTATCTATCTTTGACCAATCATCAGTTATCTTCTTCTATTATTACTGGTTTCAATATGTTTATACATAGAAGCCAAATGTGGCTACTGTGTTTACTGTTTTTATTTTACTAGATTATTTCCAGAGATAAGAAAAGCAAACAATCCAACCAAGTCATGAAATATACAGAAATCCTGCAAAATTGTTGTGAGTCAGGCAGTAATACATCTGACTGGTCTCCAAAGTATTCAAAGAAACAAAATCTTTCAGAAGTTTCAACCATGGCACAAAAACAGGCTCTACACTAGGCCCCGAGCATTTCGGCACTGGAGCAATGGTCACATGTCACAGACTATCCTACAAAAGATAGTTAAATTATCTGTATCCTTGACTGGGCACCTGTGACTTTGGAAAATTAAATTTCACATTCATTATTTATGAGGTCAGCCACAAATCCCTTGATGGAATTTCAGCCTAATTAGAAAGTGTTAAGAAAGGTTTGGATCTCCGAACTAGTTCACATAAATGCTCCACTGGTATAAAAAGTAGATAGCTACCTTCTGACTGAGGACAAGTCATGAATCTACATTATTTATACCCAAGAGCATCTAGAGGAATTCAAATTTGCTCTTCTGTTGCAGTTTTAAGTGTTCAGGGCTACCTCCAAATTTCTTCCATGCCAAAGGAAGCAGAAGGCAGGAGACCAGATATTTTCCTTTTTTACTCTGCCTTGCGGTACCTCTTTCCCCATGATCTGTGAGTTCTTTTACTTTAGTCCTCCTCCTACCTCTTTGTTCTAAGAACACCAGCTTCTAACTCACTCCCTCTATTCTTTCCTGGTTCCTATCTCTAAAATCGGGCCAAACTGAAGATTATTTTAAGTAAAACTCATTTAAAATATATATTGTTTTCATACGGATACTATATGTTGGTTTTTAGTTTTTCTACTTTTACCAGAACACAAATTTGCCACCACAAAATTTTCACAATTTGTTATGTAACCTCAAAATGGTTTCATGTTAGTAGGTCATTCATATTGAATCAGTCATTCAACTTTTTTATCGGATCTGTCCGGTACTCAGTCCATGACAGATTTATAAAAGATAAAGGGGAAGCAGGGGACCAGAAGATACTTAAACCTTTCATTGCCCCTAAAATTCTTTAAAAACAAACCAAAAAAGTAAAAGCGTAAATATTTAAATAACATATCCCTCAAAATGAGTGCTACTACTGAGGTAAGATGGCAGCCTGAGTACAAACATTTTCCTTTCTCCCTTTCAAATCACACTGAAACGAATCTAAAAATGAAGAAAAGGGAATATAACAGCAAAAGGTGAATAAGGTAGGAAAGTGAAGCAAACAGTAAGTTCTGAGTGGTCTACAATGTTTCATAGATTTAGAGAAGACAGGATGCAGATGGGATTACTGGGGTGATGCTATGTGTGAAGACAAAGCCAGAGATAGCAGATGAGGGCTACACAGTAGGTAGGTCTATTTTGCCTGAGAGGACCCAGAAAGGTTCTAGCAACACAACCTGGAGGCATGGAAGGCAAAAATAGGTTGTACAGTAGTATTGAGGGTATTGGAACAAAGGGCTAACTACTGAACAGCTGGCTAAGTCCCACCTGCTTTCACTTTCAAACAAGTGGCAGAAATACCATACAATACAGCCTATTCCTAAAGATTTTAGTGGGATTTTTTTTTTCTTGGAAGCCTTACACTACAAAGGAAAGCATCAAAACTGTCCAATACACAGTGCATAACTTAAATTCATACCTATCTACCGGTCAACATGCCTACTTAAAAGTTTATACTCAGGCAGACATAGAGGTATACAATGGCAAAGGAAAGCTACACCAGTGAGTTATGTTAATAAAACTTCCCAATTAACAAATAAGAATGATCAACCAGTATCACCAGACGTTCAAAGAAAATCAATAGCACAAGAGAAGTCTAAGAAATATTGCAGCCGTATAATAAAAATACACTTCTATGGGGGGGAGGAGCAATTAGAGAACAAGATTTTAAGAGAAATTAAAAATATAATTAATGGGCGCCTGGGTGGCTCAGTTGGTTAAGCAACTGCCTTTGGCTCAGGTCATGATCCTGGAGTCCCAGGATCCAGTCTCACATCTCCCCCTGCTGAGCGGGGAGCCCACTTCTCCCTCTGACCTCTCCCATCTCATGTTCTCTCTCTCTCTCTCTCTCTCAAATAAATAAAATATTTAAAAAAATAAAAATATAATTACTGAAATGTAACGTGTGTCAACTATACTCAAAATTTTCTAAAAGGTATGACTACTGACTTAAAATTCAATGAAAGAACTACAAGATAAAGTCAAGAAAACATGGAGTAAAAATAAAAATAATAAATTAAAAGGTTGAGATATATACAGATGTAGATATTCAAACTTCATTGTACTTTAAAAAACAATATACAAGATATAATTTTTTGTAACCACAAAACCTACCAAGAGATAAGAAACTCATAATCAAGAAAACATAAACATATTTTCCTTGATAGAGTTACATCCCAATAAACCCAGCAAACATTGAAAATATCCTAAGTTGAGGGCGCCTGGGTGGCTCAGTTGGTTAAGCGACTGCCTTCAGCTCAGGTCATGATCCCGGGAGGAGTCGCGGGATCGAGTCCCATATCGGACTCCTGCCTCTGCGGGAAGTCTGCTTCTCCCTCTGACCTTCTCCCCTCTCATTCTCAGTCTCTCTCTCTCTCTAATAAATAAATAAAATCTTTAAAAAAAAATATTTAGAAAATATCCTAAGTTGAAAATGCCTTTAATACACCTAACCTACCAAATATTGTATCTCCACCTCGCCTATCTTAAACATGCTCAGAACACAGAACACTTACATTAATTACCTACAGTTGTGCAAAATCATCTAACATACAGCCTATTTAATATAAAGTGTTGAATTATCTCATGTAATTTATTGGATATTATACTGAAAATAAGAAACAGAACAGTTGCGTGGGTACAGAATGGTTTTAAGTATGTACTGATTATTTACCCTAGTGATCATGTGGCTGAAAGGCGCTGCGACCGCGCAGCATCGTGGGAGAGTCTAATACTGCATATTGCTAGTCTGGAAAAAGATCAAAATTCAAAATCCCAAGGATGGTTTCTAGAAACCAGGTACCACTTTTGCATCATCATAAAGTTAAAAAAATTGTAAGGTGAACCATCAAAAAGTCAGGAAGCATCTATATTCAATACAAGCAAAATACAATGGTTGAAAAAATGGAGTACTAAGAAGATAAATGGAAACTCTAAAAAAGAACTAAAGCGCAAATTCTAACACTGACAAATACAATATCTGAATTTTTAAAATTCTTTAGATGGGCTTAACTTCTGGATTGCACACTGCAGAATAAAGAGTACTAAACTTGAGGAGAGGTCAGAAATGATAGTTTACGCTGGGCATAAAGAACATATGGATAACACTTTATTTTAAACATCACTTTTCACTTTCAAAATTATCTTGACTTGGATTTGATGATAAATCATAGTTACCCTATTACATATGAAGCGGTAGCTTCTGACCTTCCAGATTTGATTTTGCCCAACCGCTATGAATGAGATCATTTATTTCTGTATATAATACACATGTAATTAAGATAAAAACTCAAAAGTAGGGGTGTCTGGACTCTAGTATAGCCGTCAGCTTCCCATCAATGTGATTAGCCAAGAATATAAGTTAGCTTGCTTTTCTACTCACATATGCTATTTCATAAGAAGAATAAGCCCAGTAATTCCTAAAATAGATTATATTTCAAAGGCTTGACAATTAAGAGCAAGCTATAAAAAAAAACCCAGAAACACCTGTTTAAACTAAAATATTTTTCAAACCTACCAAAGGCACAACTACATTGCATTATCCCTACTACATAGCAAAACACAAAGAAAAAAAATACATTTCTGAAAGAAATATTTCTTTCAAAGAGTTGCTGAATTGCTCTCCTGAATAATTCTGATATCTCTGCTTTGCTTTTGACAATAATTAGTCTGATAACCCTGATTATTTATTTCCTTAAGTTTAAAAAAATAGTTTAATTAAATTGCTCTCCTCTAGTTAATGGAAGTTTAATGAATAATGTTTAATTGAATTAAACATTTGTTTGCTTATAATTAAGCAATTATTTAATAAATAAAATATAATATAATAAGCACCATATACGTTTTATGGCATCTTGCTAATACAGCTTGTCTGTTTTTAAGGGTCTACATTCTCTTTTCCCAAATATTAAGATACATATTAACAAAAACATAACACAAATTATAAGCAAAAATACAAAGCCATTCCTCCATAATATCCAGTAACATTAACTTAAAGGCCTGTATTATATAGAAAATGATCTGGCTCACAATATTTCAAAGTTCAAAGTTTGTCTTTGTCATTGTCCTACTTGTCTTTCTTTACTCATCTCCTAGCTCCTGGGGCTCACCTTCCCGATCCCAGTATTCCATGCCCTATGTTGCCCTTGAGATGTTAAAGTGAGCCCACTTTATTGCCCTCTGCTCAAGCTTGCATTACACTGAAGAACAGCAGGGACTAAATTACTTCCTTTTTCTCTTTTTCTGACTCCCATCAAAACTTCCATTAACTAGAGAAAAGCAACTTAATTAAACTAATCCACATTGAACTATGAATAGTTGATTAATAGACTACTCAACCCTCCCCAGGATATTTTTATTTTAAAAAAAAGGAAACTGGAATCTAAGTAAATCTGTAATAGACAGAATTTGAAACAGTTCAAAAAAGTAGGGAGAACATATAGGTTTCTTCCAGGGAGATATGTTTTGATAGAAGGGCCTTCTGAGGGTCCCTTAAATTATCCCTGTTGGTGGCCACCTAACTCAGCCTCAGTTCCTGACTGGGAGAATAAAGCACTGACTGAAATGCCCTTTTCAGTTTTATAAGTGAGCAGCAAAGTACTCTCAAAGGAAGACATTTGACTTTGAAACAGACTTCAGAAGTTGAAGTATGGTTTATTACTCCTCCGGGTGAACTGAGAAATATAAATGCTTCTTTTAACTTGGAGTCAAATTCCCAAGAGCCACCCTTAAATACCAAATATCACTGTGACAAAGGTCAAATCCTCTGTCATGTGGAAATGACCCTACAGATAATCTTTTTAGATTAATCCCATGTTTTTTTTAACTTTTAATTGGAGCAGGAGAGTGAGCACCAGAAATATATGATACAACCACATATTACGGAGACACAAATGAGAATATAATGGCAGAGGAGCCTCT
Organism: Nasua narica; assembly: GCA_028533885.1. NCBI lineage: Eukaryota > Metazoa > Chordata > Mammalia > Carnivora > Procyonidae > Nasua > Nasua narica. Next base: position 6,679 of record JAPYYJ010001177.1, on the reverse strand, counting down.
ACAAACTTCAAGGTAAAGTTCAGCCTCTCACCTCATCTATCCTACCTTCTAGATCATCTACACACACACACACACACACACACACACACACACACACACTCAAGTGATGATAAAAATTACCATTTCCCAAACAATATTTACAGAGTATCCTCTTGAAATTTAGCTAAATATCACCTAAACAATTTGGAATAACACTGGTAATAAAAATGCTAACATATCTTTATTGCTGACAAAATAGGTTAGAAGTGATTACAATTCCCTTTTTGCTTTGACAGTGTATTTTTTTTCCTGCCTTATTCAAGGTATAAAATACAGAGAAGAAAGTTATTTCCTTTTTGCCTCCAGTTTCATCTATGTAAATTGAAACTGATTCTCCACTTAAGCTAATTATAAATTTTGCCCTCCTGTACAACGAGGTGACAACACAGACCTCTGTGGTGATGATAAGGGTCTTTAGCATTTTACTTTGTTGTAACAGTTGTAAAAATCAACAACTTGACCCTCATTATGAATCAGCTGCATTAATACCTCTGGGTTCAAGATCCTTTCTGCAGAAATGTCAGGCTATACCTATGCCTATTCCTTGGTGAACTTTTTCACCACATAAAAATATTATATTTTGTCTTAATTCCCAAAATTCACATAGTTGGCTGGATAAAAACTACCACCTGAAAAAGAGATAGTTGTAATAACTATACCCCAAACAAGAAAATTTTAACTGATATTTTTTCCTTTTAGCTCAAAAAGTAAATCCCTCCAAGTAAACTTTCTACACCAAACCCTGTGCACCATTAATTTAAGATCTGCCTTCTGAAAGCTTCCTATCCAATTGAATAGAGTGCTCCAGGGCAAGACAGGATATTTAACAAATGTATCTAATTTGTCCTGTTTTTTTTAAGACATGAACCCATAAAGAAGGGGAAGAACAGGAGAGAAAACAATAGCAGCTAAGGTTTGGAAGGTAGAAACAGGTCCACTGCAGTAATTAAATTACCAGACCCAAGAAAGCTCAATCTTAAGTGGTAATGCGAGAAGCCAAGAATTAACTAGTTACACAACAGATTCCCCAAAATGTTCAGCAACTGGTGGTGGCACCAGTTTCTCTAGAACTGAGAGCAAAATGGGGCAGAGTTGGACCACAGTGATTTGAAAAGTGGTTAGATACCTACATGTCTTCCCCTACTCCACTTTACTGAGTAATGCCCCTCACCCCTGCCACTTCCACCTCCACCACTCCCAATGAAGCCTGGAATGTCTTTAAATTGGTGAAATCCCAAGCAACTGAGGACATGGGAAACTTACTGAAGACAAGATTAAGTAACTGCGTATATAGAATACAAGGTGCTGAGACATCTTCCCTCCACCCCCATAGCCCCTTCCTAGTGCCAAATGGCTGACAGCTAGAACTTTTCCCTCCAGAAAGGAGATTAATGTCTTTAGGGAGTTTGATCAACCCAACCAATGACCTACTCCTGTCTCCCACAGTAAAACTTAAATGTGACATTACTAAAATACTTGGAGCTTCCAAGAAGCTTTTCAGTCCCCTACTTAGGAAAGACAGACCAAAACAAACATCTTCTTTACGAAGCAACTTGTAGGACACAGAGGCTAATCAGGGAAAAAAGAAAAAACAAAAACAACAACAACAAAAAAAAAAACCTTTTTTAAAAAATCAGAACAAGAAGTCAAAATATCTCATCCATGATACAAAAGACCAAAATGTCACAAATATTCAAAGAACAACCTTTAAAAGAACTATTAGAAACTAAAATAGCATGATTTAAAAATCAGTATAAGGGTTAGAAGATAAAATTGGAGCAATCTCCTACAAAGTAGATCAAAAGGATAAAAAGATGTGAAAAGGGGAAATAGAGGGAAAAGATACAAAAGGTAAGAGACCAGTTTAGGAGGTCAAACGACTATAAAGCAGGATTTCTAGGAAGACAAAACAGAGGAGAGAAAATCATCAACAAAGTAATTTAAGAAGTTTTCATCTCTCCAAGCAGACCAATTGAAGTTTGAGAAAGAAATGAGTTGGGTGCTCTTTAGCACAGTTTCTCCACATTTAATTTTAAGTAGAAAACAAATCTAGATCTAAGCCAAATAGCAAATGTCCAAGCCAAATAGAGCAGTTTTCACTTAAATTATTAGAATCTTATTAAATTATTAGAATCTTATTTGACTCATCTTTATACTGAGCTGGAACAAACTGACCCATCTCTCAATAAGGAATACCTTTAAAGAACTCTCATTGGTTAGTCTTCAATGTTTTTTTCTTCCTAGAAAAACAAAGAAACCAGCAGGTGGCAAAATTATTATTCTGGAGTCTTCAGCACAGATTGCCTCTTAGATTTTCTCACAACTTGACAAAGTACAAAATCTGCTTTGACCCATTTAGAACCCCAAAGCTTCAGTACAAACATCCCCAAAACTGGGAATCTGCAATTCATTAGGAACATGCTGGGATCCAGGGCTTCACAAAGGAGCGGTCTAAATTGTTTGAGGCAGTTGAAAAGAATCCTCTGAATTCCTTCACATTTCTAAAAATAATCAGGAGACTCTCTTAAACTTAAGATAAGGATAAGGATAAGCTTAAAATACATCAGCCTTGGTCCTAGGTTCTTTAATGCAGCCTGAGTCCTAGGTCTTTTAATATTCATCAGAATAAAACCTTTTGCACTGTACCCAAACCTCTCAAATACAGAGAATTATGTTTAATCCAAGAAGAAATATTGAAAAGCAAATTTCCATCAAATATTGATCACATAATTTCACTCCAAAATAAATTATGTTGATATTTCCATATTATAAATCATAGTAGAAGCCTATAACCTCCTCCCCTTGAAAACACATAATTGGCTATGCTGTACTGGAAACGGCTCTAGAAAACAATAATCTCTTATCACCAGAACTGTATTTATATCCTGTTCCAAAAGAACAGGTCTCCAAAAGAACCCAGTCTCTGTATCAAGTTAATTGCCTTAGGTCAATAGGGTAAATTATACTAAAGATGGACAAAGTGATGTTTTTATACTTTATCCCTTCAAAGTGTAAGCATAACATTTTTGAGTATGCTTTCAGAACTCCAGGACAGATTTTTTTCATAGCAAATTACAAATACCAACCAGGGGTCTGGGATGGTTACTCTGGTTATTCTAACAATCACTATTCACCTCCGTTCCACTTCACTTAGGAACAGTTGAGAATAATTGCTCTGAATAATTTCTCTGATCTATCTCTTTGGTCTATCATTAGCATTTGATCCAATGGACAGAGACCATCAATAGTAAAAAAAAAAATGTATAATGCTCACATAAATCATATATATTACCACTTTAAAATCTAAATCACATTATTACAATTAAAATCTGGGATTTTTCTCATTTCTCATTCTGTACAAATCTTTCTAGAGATTAAATATGTCTGTGTCCAAGTACACTCTAAAAATCCATATCTAAACAACATAGATTATTTAGTGATGGAACTGAATTTTAAAGGAAACCAACAAAAACAATAATGTCCTATTTGAAAAATAGCAGAATTTTATTTTCTCAAAGGAGTGTTCGGTCTCTGTTGACAACAGTTGTAACAGCTCAGCATTAACACTAAATGTATTTAATTTGGCAAAATTCTTCAACTTTTAAGTAAAAATTTATAAGTACCCCAAATAATTGAATCAACTCACAAGGTTACGTGGGGATATAGTTTATAATTGAGCAGGCATGAAGATGCAATACTACCCAAAATCAGACATTGGCTAGAGGCCTTCATTATTTTCATACACAATGTGTTATATTAGTAACCTCTACTTAAAATTTTTTCCTTCTGAGGCCATTTGGTTTGCTTTCTATAAGTCACAAAACTCTGAGAGCTAATGGACAACATTTTTCCATCTTATAAAACAGAAAACACTGTTGACAGTATATCTCAACATCTCTAAGCAAAAAACTATCAATATAATTTTGTCAAATCCTAAAAAAAAAATGTATTTCTTCAATAAAAAAGTGCCTTGCAGAATTTAAAAAAACAAACAACTACTGCAAATAACTTGTTTTTAAAAAACAAATAATTACTACTACTTACCCTGATTGATACTGCTTACTTACCTTTTGCCTTAGATCCAATGAAAGGTACAGTAACAAACACTGCCGCAGAGTGATAATGATCTCAGTTGCTTGATAGTTCCTAATCCCTATAATCTTCCTTTATTCTTCTTTTAATCTGTAACTATCCAACTTTAAAATTTTTGTTTAAAATTTTTAAAACCGATTCAAAGTAAGTCATGAATAATTGAGATAGTTTTCTAGATCCTGACAACCCTGTAGTTATTTCCTACTTCTCCCCTATGTCTGCCTTCATTAGATACCCAAAGAATTCTAGAATCAGAATATTTCCTTGTGATGTACTAGATGATAATTGGCTGTTACTATAGAACTACTTATATCAAGGTGAGCCCTTCTGTTCTAGATAAGAACAGAGGCTAACTTCCTCAGTGAAGAATACCAAATCTGACCACAGAAAAGTGTAAAATGCCTCACAGAAGGAAGAATCCACTATCAAAAAGTAAGATTTAAAAGAATCAATAAAAGTTAACTGAAGGACGAACATTTCTTATTTTTCATTTCTTAAAATATTTAACATCACGTAACAGTATAAAATTACAATTGTCCATGATGATTAAAACTTCAGTATTTATAAATGCCAAGTATTAAATTACATTCAAAAATTTGATCATTCTGAATGTTGTATTCAAATGCAACACCAAATGCAAAACCATCAAATGTTACACAGTTGCCAGATCTATAATATGGACATAACATGGCAGCTATCTCTGATTGGCTTAAACTTATAAGGGTTATCTCAACTTGACTGTGCTGAATAGCAAATGGTTTAAATACTGTGGTTTGCAAAAATAAATAAATAAATAAATACTGTGGTTTGCATCTTATTTTAATACATACCCTGATGGATTCTTGAGGGTCATTTTTCTCTTTCCTGCATCATGAACATCAAACAGTGGTCCTCAATCCAGGGTGATTTTTACTCCCAGGGTGGGAGAGTATTTGGCAATGGCTGGAGACATTGCTGGTTATCACAACCGGGTATAGAGCTACCAACATCTAGAGAGCTACAATGCACAGAACAACACCCCTGCTCTCATAATTATCCAGTCCCAAATGACTATTCTGTGGAGGCTGAGAAACCCTGCGATAAGGACTAACACTCAGAAGCTCCTATTAGGTGTTATGCCTTAGGTTGCAATAAGGAAGGAGAAAGGAGAACTTGGGCTGACACATAACTCCAATGGTCAAGTTAACCCTGGAATTTATTCTGCATTTTAGCACTCAAAGCCCACTTAATAGTTCTCATTCTAGCCACATCCTTTCTTTCAGTCAAGAATCTTCTTTTTGCCTTTCCAGACCAATGCTAGAAGATTCTTCTGTATAATTAAAATTAAGTATAATTTTTAATAAAAGCCCTCACAGTTATGTCTGTTTTTAACAAAAGCTCAAAGAGAAGCTCAAATAGAATACATCTTACTAATCACTAGTTTTTCAATGTCCTCTCTTTAAACCATTTAACTTTTACTCTCCAAATGAAGTTGATTATTCATCTATAATTTTCATGTTTTTATTAGAGTTCTGACACTTCTTAGAAACTTCAGCATTGATCACAAAGAAAGGTGCTCTAAAATGCAAATCAAATGTCCTCACTATATTAAAAACGGAATAGTGTCACAACAGAAATAACAGAAGTTGAAGTCTTCTGATCAGATACTTTCTATAAAATATGAAATACTAGACAAACTTTAAGCTATGCCTCAAATTTATATGCTTCCAAGCTACTCAAATATAAAACAAGCACTAACAAATGGGCAACCTTGTCTATTGCAAGGCTAATAAATCAAAATCACCAAGGTAAGTTAACTGCATTTCCAGTGGATGCAGATTTATCATCAGAGACCTGATAATCATGCAACCACTAGGAAAAGCAATGTGTTTTCCATGACCTTGGTCATAATTCACCACCAACAATGACTTGTAACTTTTCACTATTATGTCACACTGGGCATACTCTAAAAAAGATTTCAGGATTTGGGGACTTCTGAATGAAGAACATGCATGTGTTCATCTGATTTCTTTTTTACATTAGAACTCAGTATAAAAACTATAAACATCTGATACCTGAAAAACAGAACAGTGGATAAGAAAACTTCAGAAAAGCAGGACTTAAATGTCTTGGAATTTTTCCAAAAATGAAAGGCTGGCTAGTAGTTTGAGTTAGTCCAAATGCAGAAGCCCCCAAACTTTCGCTTTTTCAGCAATTACAGTATGTCTTACATCAGCAATTTCTTTTAGTTGAATTCCCCACACCAAACTGGTAATAAAAACAAGCAAGAATGTCATCAAGGTTGAAATAAAGTCAGAGAAGCTTTCAAGCATTCCATTCTATAAGTAGTTTTATTTTGATCTCCACAAGTGGCGAAAGGCCACAAATGTTTTCAAATGTTTTCAAGACAGGGAAAGTAGTTAGGAGATGCTGATATCTTTCTAGGCTTTTCAGAGATTAATCAAAAGTATAGCAAATCCCTTCAAGAACATAAGATGGAGGAAACAGGGAATAAGTTGTTACAACACTGGGCAACAGTCCAGGTAATATATTTACCAAACTTGCATCT
>JAPYYJ010001176.1:0-14551 GCA_028533885.1 Nasua narica | reverse complement strand
ATATGAAATACTTTATATATTATAATAATATATTTTATATTTATATTTTTATATATCCATCCACTATTCTCTCCAGCCTCGTGAGCATCTTTTTAATCATTACCTTATGTATTTATTTTTTTCTTTCATTCATCTATTCATTCAAGTATAATTAACATGCTGTGTTATATTAGTTTGAGGCATGCAATATAATGTTACTATAATTCTGTACATTACTTAGTGCTCATTAAGATAAGTGTACTCTTTTTTTATCTCCCTTTTTAAAAAATTTAAGTATAGGGTGCCTGGGTGGTTCAGTAGGTTAAAGCCTCTGCCTTCGGCTCAGGTCATGATCTCAGGGTCCTGGGATCAAGCCCCACGTCGGGCTCTCTGCTCAGTGGGGAGCCTGCTTCCCTCTCTCTCTCTGCCTGCCTCTCTGCTCACTTGTAATCTCTCTCTCTCTGGCAAATAAATAAATAAAATCTGTAAAAAAAATTTAAGTATAGTTGACACCCAAAGTCACATTAATTTCAGGTATACAACTTGGTGATTTACAAGTTTATGCCTTATGCTCTGTTCACCACAATTATAGCTACCATCTGTTCCATTATAGTACTGTTTCAGTATCATTAACTGAATTCCTTATACTGTGTTTTCTATTCCCACGACTTACTCCATAACTAGAAGACTATATCTCCCTTTACTGTTCATCCCTTTTGCTCAACTTTGCACCTGCCCACCCTGTTCTCTATGGTGACCATCAGTTGTTTTCTATTTATAGTTCTTATCTACTTTTATTTCTTCTTTTATTTATTCAGTGTTAGACTCCATTTATGAGTGGAATCATATAGTATTTGTCTTTCTCAGTCTTACTTATTTCACTTAAAATCATACCCTCTCTGTCCATCCATATTATCTCAAAATTGGAATGATCGCATCCATTTTTATGGCTAAGTAATATTTCTCTGTGTGTGTGTGTATTACATTTTCCTTATCCATTTGGCTGTTGATGGATGCTTAGGTTGTTTTCATGACTTAGCTGTTCAAAAAATGCTGCAATAAACATAGGTGTGCCTAAATATTTTTAAGTTAGTGTTTTCGTATTCTTTGGGTAAATACTCAATAGTGGACTTATTGTATCATATGGTATTTCTATTTTTATTTTTTTAAGATTTTATTTATTCGACACAGGGAGAGAGAGAGAGAGAGAGAACACATAAGTAGGCAGAGTAGCAGGGAGAGGGAGAAGCAGGCTCCCTGCCGACCAGAGAGCTCAATGCAGAGCTTGATGCCAGAACCCTGGGATCATGACGTGAGCTAAAGGCAGATGCTTAATCGAATGAAAAACCCAGGCACTCCCTATTTTTAATTTTTTGAGGAACCTCCATACTGTTTTCAACAGTGGCTATATCAATTTACATTCCCACCAAAAGTACATAGGGGTTCATTTATTTTCCCATATCCATACCAACATTTGTTGTTTCTTGTCTTCCTAATTTTAGCCATTCTAACATGTGTGAGATGATATTGTGATTTTTATTTGCATTTGCCTAATGATAAGTGATATTAAGCATTTTTTCATGTATCTGTTGGGCATCTATGTCTTTGAACAACTGACTATTCATGTGCTGTTCCAATTTTTAATCAGATTTTTTTTTTGCTGTTGAGTTGTATATGTTTTTTATATATTTTGGATATCAACCCCTTATTGGCTATATCACTTGAACATATCTTCTCCTACCCACTAGGCTTCCTAAAATTCTGTTAATGATTTAATTTTCCATGCAAAAGCTTTTTATTTTGATGAAGTTCCAATATTTTATTTTGCTTGTGTTTCCCTTTTCTTATCTAGAATCATGTTGTTATGACGTATGTCAAAGAAATTATTGATTGTGTTTTATTCTAGGATATTTATCTTTTCAGGTCACACACTTAGGTCTTTAATCCACTTTGGGTTTATTTTTGTGTACGATATTAGAAAGTAGTCCAGTTTTTCCAGTATTATTTATTGAAAAGACTGTCTTTTCCTTGTTGTATATGCTTGCCTCTTTTGTCATAAATCTGTGACATAAATATATTGACCATGTAAATATGGATTTATTTCTAGGCTCTCTATTCTGTTCCTTTGATCTATGAATCTATTTTTTGTGCCACCACAATACTGTTTTGATTACCACGCCTTTGTACTATATCTTGAAATCTGGGATTGTGATACCTCCATCTTTCTTCCTCTTTCTCAGGAGTGCATTTGCTATCTAGGGTCTTCTGTGGTTCTTTATCAATTTTAGTTTTTATTTGTTATAGTTTTATGAAAAATGCTGTTGGTATTAGGATTTTATTTACTTATTAGAGACAGAGAGCAAATAAAAGAGAGAGAGAGCATAAGCATGGGGAGAGGCAGAGGGAGAGAGAGAAGTAGACTCCCTGTTAAGCAGGGAGTCCAACACAGGGCTTGATCCCAGAACGCAGAGATCACAACCCGGGCTGGCTAAAGGCAGATGCCCAACTGACTGAGCCACCTAGGCACCCCTGCTGTTGGTATTTTGATAAGGATTGCATTGGATCTCTAGATTGCTTTGGATAATATGGACATTTTGACAATATTAATTCTAATCCATGAGCATGGATTATCTTTCCATTTAATTATATCATCTTCAGTTTTTTTCATCAGTGTTTTATAATTTTCAGAGTACAGGTCTCTTACTTCCTTAGTTAAGTTTATTCTTAGGTATTTCATTCTTTTTTGGTACAGTTATTAAATGTTTTTTTTAAGATTTTATTTATTTATTTGACAGAGAGAAAGAGATCATAAGTAGGCAGAGAGGCAGGCAGAGGAAGAGAGGGAGAAGGGGAAACAGGCTCCCTGATGAGCAGAGAGCCCGATGCGGGGCTCGATCCCAGGACCCTGAGATCATGATCACCGGAGCCGAAGGCAGAGGCTTTAACCCACTGAGCCACCCAGGTGCCCCATTAAGTGTTTTTTTTTTTTAATTTCTTTTTCTCTTATTTCATTATTAGTGTATAGAAAACCTACTGATTTCTGGGCATTAATATTGCATCTTTCCACTGTATTGAATTTGTTTCTAGTAGTTTTTTGGTGGAATATTTAAAATTTTCAATGTATAATATGACTGCTGCAAATAGTGATATTTAATTTTTTTTAATTTCCTTAATTTTTAATTTTTTTATTTAAAATCTATTAATTAACCTAGTATATTATTAGTTTCAGAGGTAGAATTCAGTGATTCATCAGTTAGTTGTGTATTACACCCAGTGCTCATTACATCACGTGCTGTCTTTAGTGCCCATCACCCAGTTACCCCATCCCCCCAGTTACCCCATCCAATCATTCCTATGATTAAGAATCTCTGATGGTTTGTCTCCTTCTCTGATTTCATATTATTTTTCCCTCCTTTTCCCTATCTTCCTCTGTTTTGTTTCTTAAATTCCACATATGAGTGAAATTATATGATAATTATCTTTCTCTGATTGACTTATTCTGCTTAGCATAATACCCTATATGTTCATCCACGTTTTTATAAATGGAAAGATTTCATTTTTTGATGGCTTGGGAATATTCCATTCAAAGCTGGTACAGCCACTCTGGAAAACAGTATGCAGGTCCTTCAAAAAGTAATAGAGTTACCCTATGACCTGGCAATTGCACTACTAGTTATTTACACCAAAGATACAGATGTAGTGAAAAGAAGGGGCACATGCACCCAATGTTCATAGCAGCAGTGTCCACAATAGCCAAACTAGAAGGAGATGAGATGTCCTTCAGTGGATGAATGGATAAAGAAGATGTGATTCATGTATACAACGTAATATTACTCAGCCATAAGAAAGGATGATACCCACCATTGACATCAATATGGATGGAACTGGAGGAGATTATGCCAAGTGAAATAAGTCAAGCACAGAATGACAATTATCATATAGTTTCACTCATATGTGGAATATAATGAATAGCTCAAAAGACCATATGGAAGGGAGGGAAAACTGAAGGGGAAGAAATCAGAGAGGGAGACAAACCATGAGAGATTCTGGACTCCGGGAAACAAATTGAGGGTTGCAGAAGGGAGGGATGGGGCCCGGGGTAATTAGGTGATGGGTATTAAGGAGAGCACGTGATCTGACGAGCACTGAGTGTTATATGCAACTAATGAATCATTGAACACTACATAAAAAATTAATGTACTGTATGTTGGCTAATTGAACTTAATTACGAATTAAAAATAGTAATATGTTTATTATGTGAAAGTTAGACATAATAAAACTAAGGAACATTCTGTGTTGATGCGAATGATCTTAGTAGAGTGGGAAAGAATGATGCTCCAGGAAGGAGGAGAGAGTATCTAGGGCAATATCCTTGAGTATTGGAAAGATTGGTATATGATACTGAGCTGGTAGGATTTGCTTTGGCAAATGAAGTGTGTGCAAATCATTCATACTGTTAACAAGAGAGAAAGCACATAGGCTTACATACATAGGCACAGATAAAGATAAATGAGTAGAAGTAAGCTGTGGATGCTTATATAAATTACCTTCTGTTTATGTTTTCTCATTGTGGTGGGAAATAAGGTGCTCAGATAAGCATAAAGATTGGGGAGAAGGTGTTAAAGATTTGAGAAGAGAGTTGAAAGTATATATAGTGATAATCAGGATGAAAACAGTATACTTACCAAAATGATTTTATTATCAGATTTATCTCTTAGGGGAAAAGGCAGCTATGAGACAGAAGAATTGAGTTCTAGCTTGACTCTATCATTTTCTACTAAGCCCTAAGATCTTGGGAAATTTAATAGCCCTTCTCAATTTTTGTTTCCTAAAATTCACTTTTTATGTTCTGTTTGATTTATTAATTTGTTTTTTAAAGCTTCTATTTTAATTTCAGTTAGTTAACAACATAGTATTAGCTTCATGTGTACAATATAGTGATCCAACAATTTTATATATCACCTAGTACTCATCACAACAAGTGCACTTCTTAATGCCCATCACCTATTTAAACCATCCCTTCACACCCTGTCCTCTGGTAACCATCAGTTTGTCCTATATAATTGAGTCTGTTTCTTGATTTTTATCTTTTTCTCTCTTTTTCCTTTGTTTTCGCTTATTAAATTCCACATAAGAGTGAAATCATATTTGTCTTTCTTTGACTGACTTATTTTGCTTAGCATTATACTCTTCCAGCTCCATCAGTGTCATTACAAATGGCAAGATTTTATTCTTTTCGTGGCTAAATAATATTCCATCGTGTGTGTGTGTGTGTGTGTGTGTGTGTGTGTGTGTGCGTGTGTGTGTGTGTGTACTGGCTACGGTTTATCAATTTTATTTATTTTATCAAACCAGCTCCGGGTTTCATAGATCTTTATGTTTGCTATTAACTGTTTTATGTACTTGGGTGCTCCTAAGTTGGCTGCATATACATTTATAATTGTTATATCTCCTTGATGTATTGTCCCCTTTATTATTATTATACACTGTCCTTCTTTGTCTCTTGTTTTAATCTTTGTTTTAAAGTCTATTTTGTCCAATATAAGTATTGCTACTCAGACTTTCTCTTTTTTTATTTAATTTTTTCAGTGTTCCAAAATTCATTGTTCATGCACCACACCCAGTGCTCCATGCAATACATGCCCTCCTCAATACGCACCACAAGGCTCATTAAAAATAAAGCTACCCTATGACCGTGCAATTGCACTACTCTGGCTTTCTTCTGACATCCTTTTGCATGATAGATGTTTTTCCATCCCTTCACATTCAATTTGCAGCTGTTTTAGGTCTAAACAGAGTCTCCTGTAGGCATCATGTAGATGGGTGTTATTTTAGCCATTCTGTCACCTTTGTCTTTTGATTGGGGCATTTAGTCCATTAACATTCAAAGAATTTTTTGATAGATATTTGTTTATTGTAATTTTAGTACTTGTTTTGTAGTTGTTTCTGAATATTTTCTCTGATCCTTTCTAATCTCATGGCTTAATGATTTTCTTTTGTGATATATTTGGATTACCTTTTCTTTATATACATATTTATTAGTAGTTTTTTTTTATTAGTAGTTTTGAGATATTTTTACCATTCAGTTTAGAACCTCGTCTGCATATAGCAATCTCCTTAAGTTAATGGTTGTTTAAGTTTGAACCCATTCTTTTCTCCTCATAATTTAGGTATATGTTGTCATATTTTACATCCATTCATTTTGTGAGTTCCTTAACTGATTTTTTACAGAAATACTCATTTTTACTGCTTTTCTGTCACTTTGGTCTTTCCTCCCCACTGAAAGGGTCCCCTTTAATATTTTTTTCAGGGCTAGTTTAGTGGTCACCAATTCCTTTAGTTTTTGTTGGTCAGGGAAATTCTTTATCTTTCCTGCTATTCTGAATGATAGCCTTGGTGGGTAGAATATTCCTGGCTGCAGATTTTTCCCATTCAACACTTTGAATATATCATGCCACTCATTCATGGCTTATGAAGTTTCTGTTGGAAAATTCTTTATTAGCCTTATGGTATTTCCCTGTATGTTACTCTCTTCTTTTGTCTTGCTACCTTAAATATTTTTTTCTTTATCATTGTATTTAATTATAATATGTCTTAGTGTAGATAGGCTTTTTTAAAAAAAAATTGTTGGGGGTTCTCTTTACCTTCTGGATCTGAATATCCCTGTCCTTCCTCAGATTGGGGAAGTTTTCAGCTATTTTTTCAAATAAATGTTGTCTCCTTTTCTCAATTCTAGGTCTCCTATAATATGAATGAAATTACATTTGATGGAATAATTGAAATCTGTAAGTCTCTCCTCATTTTGCATAATTATTTTTTTCTCTCCTTTGTTCAGCTTGATTAATTTCCAGTAGTCTGTCTTCTGACCAGTAGGTCATTAATTCATTCCTTTGCTTCTTCCAACCTGTTGTTCATTCTATCAGGCATGTTTCTCATTTCAGGTTTTGGTCCTTTTATTTCTGCTGTGTTATTCCTTATCTCAGTGTTAAGAGTCTCACTCATATCTTCTACTCTTTTGTCAAGTCCAGTGGGTATCCTTATGACCATTGCTTTAAATATTCTGTCAGGCGTGTTACTTATGTTTGTTTTGCTTAGATCTCTGGTCATGGTCTTGTCCTATTCTTTCATTTGGGATAAATTTCTCTGTCTTCTCATTTTGTCTTAGTCTCTATGTAGGAAAGTCAGCTATTTCTCCTGTTTTTGAGGGGAATGGCTTTATAAAGAAGAGGCCCTGTACTGGTCTGCCATGTAGAGTCCCCTGTTCCCCAGGTCTTGGTGCTTCTGGGAGTGTCTCCATTGTGTGCTTGGTGTTCTCTCCTGTTTTGTCCTGGCTGCTTTATCCTTCAGGATAGTTATCTGCAGTGGCTTTCTTTTCCTGTTGTGGGCAGTTTTTCCTCCCTGGCCTGAATGTGGCACATTTTGTCTCCCAAGTTGGGAGGCATAGTGTGATTAAGGGTTTGAGGCAGTCTTCTGGAGAAGGGGACCTCCTGCTTTGGGACTGAGGCAAGTGAGACTGGGAAGGGTGAGTCCACAGTAGTGTAGGGGTTTGGGAGGTGGTGTAAGCAATTAAGTAACAAGTGCTGGAGCTATGCTGGTTCCCACAGTTCTCCCTGTGCTTATGCCGAGGAGCAGTGGGGAGAAGTATTGCCTGGCAGTTCCTTTTGGCCAGGAGTGGTCTCTCCATGAATGCTGCCTCTCTGAAACATGCTCTGAAATGAACAAGTTACCCACCACTGTGTACCCTAGGTGCTTCTAATGGCTGTTTCCATTCTGTATGTCCACGGGTTGTTTGCTTACCTTCTTTCCAAGAACAGTACAATGCCCTCAGAGCTCTATACCAGCTAAGCCTGCTGACCTTTAAATCTCTAGGCATTAAGCCCCACTGGTTGCCAGAAGTCATGAAATTTGGCCCCTCTTACCTTCCAAGAGAGCTGCTATGGGGATTCTTTCCCTTGTGTTCCTCTGTGTGTTGGTCTGTCTCTTGCCCTTTTCCATGACTACAGCTTCCTCCCCACCATAGTGGCCAGGATAACTGTCTCTCCTATACTGCGTCTCAACAGTTCCTACCTTCTTCTTCAATGTGACCTCCCCTCTATCTATTTTTGTGGAGTTTGTTCTACCAGTCTTCAGGTCAATTTCTGTGAGTATTTAGGATGATTTGATATATATCTAGCTGTAATTGTGGAAAATTAGCCTATGTCCTCCTATTCCAGAGCCATCTTCCAACCCTCTCAGTTTCTTAAAATTCATTCATTTATTTATTCATCAAAAATTTTGAGTACCTATTATATACTAGGCATTTGTTAACTTTTATGGGACTGTAAAGGTGAGAAAAGATGCATGGTCTCCTTTTATATAGAGCTTTTAACCTATCAGGGTGTAGTAATACAGAAATTGCCATAAAACAGCAGAAGTGCATTGTTAAGAACTGACATGACCAAAGTTCCTGCTTTAAATAGTAAGTACAAAAAGTAAATACAAAAGGACATACTCAAACACATACTCAAACCATTAGTAGTTAACCCAGAATGTGAAGTGTCAGGATCTATCTAGAGCTATGGTGGCATTATTCTTATTAAACCTATAAGACTAAGCTACTGAGAGGACAATCATTGTATGAAGGAAAGATTGTTTGAAAGCAGGTGTGAGGGGGTTGAGTAGGATTCTATATAGTTTGGAGGCCTAGGGTATTGAAGACTAGGTAAATCAAAGAAAAATGGATACCTTAGCTTAGATTCAATTTACACAAATAATTTTAGACAGATATATGAGAGTTATTCTTGAAACTCGGAGAGCATATATATAAATCACGATGTACAGAATAGAATAAATTTTTTATTCTATATCTTATTAAAATAACTGCCAAGTTTCTTTTTTAAATTTTTTTTACTTAAATTCAATTAGCCAAGGTATAGTACATCATTAGTTTTTGATATAATGTTCAATGATCCATTAGTTCAGTATACACCCGGTGTCCATCATATCATGTGCCCTCTTTAATGCCCATCACTCAGTTACCCCCTCCCCCCACCCACCTCCCTTTCTGCAGCCCTCACTTTGTTTCCTGGAGTCAAGAGTCTCATATGGTTTGTCTCCCTCTCTGATTTCTTCCCATTTATTTTCCTCCAGCACCACTATTGTCCTCTGCATTATTCCTTATGTCCACATATGAGTGAAACCATGTAATAATTGTGTTTCTCCAATTGAATTATCTCAATTAGTATAATACCCTCCAGTTCCATCCATGTTCATGTTAATGGTAGACATTCATCCTTTCTGATAGCTGAGTAATATTCCCTTGTGTATAGGCACCACATCTTCTTTATCCATTCATCTGTTGAAGGACATCTCAGCTCCTTCCACAGTTTGGCTATTGTGGACATTGCTGCTCTGAATCTTGGGGTACACATGCTCCTTCTTTTCACTACATCTGTATCTTTTGGGCAAATACCCAGTAGTGCAATTGCTCAGTTGGAGGGTAGCTCTATTTTTGACTTTTTGAGGAAGCTCCATACTGTTTTCCAGAGTAGATATAACAGCTTACATTCCCACCAAGAGTGTAAGAGGGTTCCTCTCTTTCCACATCCTTGCCAACATTTGTTGTTCCCTGCCTTGTTAATTTTAGCCATTCTAACTGGTATAAAGTGGTATCTCATTGTGGTTTTGATATGTATTTCCCTGATGGCAAGTGATGAGCATTTTTTCATGTGTCTGCTGGCCCTTTGTATATATTATGTGAACAACTATCTGCTCATGTCCTCTGCTCATTTCTTTTTTTTCCCCACTTGATTAATTTTATTTTTTAAATGTTTTTATTATGTTATCTTTGTCACCATACAATACATCATTAGTTGTTGATGTAGTGATCCATGATTCATTGTTTGCATAGAATACCCAGTGTACCATACAATACATGCCCTCCTTAATACCCATCACTGGGCTAACCCATCCCCCCCAAAAAAATTATCAGTTTATTTCCCAGAGTCCATAGTCTCTCATGGATTGTCTCCCCCTTTGATTCCCGCCCTTCGTTTTTCCCTTCCTTCTCCTAATGTCCTCCATGCTATTCCTTATATTCCACAAATACATGAAACCATATGATAATTGATGTTCTCTGCTTGACTCAAAACATTTGGTTTTTGGGAGTTATTTCACATAGAATTTTGGGTGTTGAGTTTGAGAAGTTCTTTATAGACCTTGGATACCAGCCCTTTATCTATTACATCATTTGTAAATATCTCTCCCATTCCATAGGTTGCCTTTTAATTCTGTTGATTGTTTCTTTTGCCATGCAGAAGTTCTTATCTTGATGAAGTCCCAATAGTTCACTTTTGCTTTTGTTTCCCTTGCCTTTAGAGATGTATCTTGCAAGAATTTGCTACAGCCAAGGTCAAAGAGGTTACTGCCTATGGTCTTCTCTAGGATTTTGATGGATTCCTGTCTCACATTTAGGTCTTTCATCCATTTTGAGTTTACCTTTGTGTATGGTGCAAGAAATTGGTCTTGTTTCATTCTTCTACATGGGGCTGTCCAATTTTCCCAGCACTGTTTATTGAAAAGACTGTCTTTTTTCCGTTGGATATTCTTTCCTGCTTTGTTGAAGATTAGTTGATCATAGAGTTGAGGGTCCATTTCTGGGCTCTCTATTCTGTTCCATTGATCTGTGTGTCTGTTTCTGTGCCAGTACCATGCTGTCTTGATGATCACAGCTTTGTAATATAGCTTGAA
The DNA here is from genome assembly GCA_028533885.1 of Nasua narica. Lineage (NCBI taxonomy): Eukaryota > Metazoa > Chordata > Mammalia > Carnivora > Procyonidae > Nasua > Nasua narica. The sequence continues at coordinate 3,844 of JAPYYJ010001176.1, read as the reverse complement.
GTCAGGCATTGTGATGCCCCCAACTTTGGTTTTCTTTTTCAATATTCCCCCAGTGATTCAGGGTCTTTTCTTGTTCCATACAAATTTTAGGATTTTTCTTCTAGCTCTTTGAAAAATGTGATGGTATTTTGATAGGAATTGCATTGATTGTGTAGACTGCTCTGGTCAGCATAGACATGTTCACAATGTTTATTCTTCTAATCCATGAGCATGGAATGTTTTTCCATCTCTTTGTGTCTTCCTCAATTTCTTTCCGAAGTATTCCATAGTTTCTAGAGTACAGATCCTTTACCTCTTCGTTTAGATTTATTCCTAGGTATCATGGTTTTTAGTGCAACTGTAAATGGGATCAATTCCTTAATTTCTGTTTCTTTAGTCACATTGTTATTTTATATAAATGCAACTGATTATGGTGCATTGATTTTGTTTCCTGCCACTTGGCCGAATTCCTGTATGAGTTCTAGAAATTTTGGTGTGGAGTCTTTTATGTTTTCCACATGAAGTATCATGTCATCTAGGAAGAGAGTTTGACTTCTTCTTTGCCAATTTGAATGCCTTTTATTTCTTTTCATTGTCTGATTCCTCAGGCTAGCACTTCTAATACTATGTTGAAAAATAGTGGTGAGAATGGGCATTCCTGTTGTGTTCCTGACTTTAGGGGAAAAGCTCTGTTTTTCCCAATTGAGAATGATATTCCTTGTGGGCTTTTTTCTAAGTGACTTTTATGATATTGAATTATGCTACCTCTATTCCTAAACTGTGGAGAGTTTTCATGAAGAAAAGATGCTGCATTTTTTCAAATGCTTTTTCTGCATCAATTGAGAGGATCATATGATTCTTGTCTTTTATTAATGTGTTTGATCAGGTTGATTGATTTGTGAATGTTGAACCACCTTTGCATCCCAGGAATAAATCCCACTTGGTTATGGTGAATAATCCTTTTAAGGTACTGTTGGATCCTATTGGCTAATATCTCGGTGAGTATTTTGGCATCCATGTTCATCAGGGATATTGGACTGTAATTCTCCTTTTTGATGGGATATTTGTCTGGTTTGAGGATCAAGGTAATGCTGGCCTCATAGAAAGAGTTTGGAAGTTTTCCCTCCATTTCTATTTTTTGAAACAGCTTCGGTAGAATAAGTATTATTTCTTCTTTAAATGTTTGGTAGAATTCCCCTGTATAGCCATCAGGCCCTGGACTCTTGTTTTTTGGGAGGTTTTCAACTACTGATTTAATTTCCTCACAGATTATTGGTCTGTTCAGCTTTTCAAACTCTATGTTTCAGTCTTGGTAGTGTATAATTTTCCAGGAATGCATCTATTTCTTCCAGATTGCTTAATTTGTTGGCATATAGTTGCTCATAATATATTTTTACAATTGACTGTATTTCCTTGGTAGTGGTCTTAATATCTCCCCTTTCATTCATGATTTTATTAATTTGGGTCCTTTCTCTTTTCTTTTGGATATGTCTGACCAGAGGGTTATTGATCTTATTAATTCTTTCAAAGAGCCAGCCTCAAGTTTTATTGATCTGTTCTATTGTTTTTCTGGTTTCTATTTCATTGATTTCTGCTCTAATATTTATTATTTCTCTTCTCCTACTTATTTCTGGCTTTATTTGCTGTGTTTTCTCCAGGTCCTTTAGCTGTAATGTTAGTTTATGTATTTGTGATTTATCTCATTTTTCATGAGAGTCTTGGATGGCTATGTACTTCCCTCTTAGGACCACCTTTGCACTATCCCATAGGTTTTGAACTAATGTGTTTTCATTCTCATTAGGTTGCATGAATTGTTTAAGTTCTTTAATTTCCTGGTTGATCCATTCATTCTTTAGCATGATGCTCTTTAACCTCCAATTGTTTAAGTTCCTTCCAAATGTCTTGTGATTGAGTTCCTGTTTCAAAACATTGTGTTCCAAAAATATGTAGGGAATAATCCTAGTCTTTTGGTATCAGTTAAGACCTGATATTTTTACTCTATATGTAACCTATTCTGGAGAAAATTCTACGTGCACCCAAAGAGAGGGAGTATTCTGTTGATTTAGGATGGAATGTTCTGTACGTATCTGTGAGCCGGTCCAGTGTGTCATTCAAAGCCCTTGTTTCTTTGTTGATCTTCTGCTTAGATAATCTATCCAGTGCTGTGAGTGGGGTGTTGAGGTTTTCTACTATTAATGTATTATTATTAATATGTTTCTTTACTTTAGTTATTAATTGGTTTATATAAATAGCTGTTCCCACATTGAGGGCATAGACATTTACGATTGTTAGATTTTCTTATTGGATAGACCCTTTAAGTATGATATAGTGTCCCTCTACATCTCTTATTACAGTCATTGGTTTCAAATCTAATTTGTCTGATATAAGGATTGCTACCCCAGTTTTCTTTTGCAATCCATCAGCATGGTAAATGGTTCTCCACCCCCTCACTTTCAGTCTTGAGATATCTTCAGGTCTAAAATGAGTCTCTTGTAGACAGCATATGGATGGCTCTTGTTTTTTGTGGGTTCTGTTTGTTTGTTTGGCTTTTCATCCAATCTGATACACTGTGTCTTTTAGTTGGAGCATTTACCCATTTACATTCAGAGTAACTATTGAAAGATATGAATTTAGTGCCATTGTATTGCTGGTAAAGTCCCTGTTTCTGAAGATTGTCCATTATTTTCTATTCTATGTTATTCTTGGGGTCTCTGTTCTCTTACAGAATATTTAATATTTCCTGCAGGGCGGGCTTGGTGGTCACATATTCTTTCAGTTTCTGTCTGTCCTGGAAGCTCTTTATTTCTCCTTTCATTCTGAATGATAGCCTTGCTGGGTCAAGTATTCTTGGCTGCATATTCTTCTCATTTAGTACCCTGAATATATCTTACAGCCATTTCTGGCTTGCTAGGTTTCTCTAGATAGGTCCGATGTTATTCTGATATTCCTCCCTCCATAAGCAAGGAACCTCCTTTCTCTAGCTGCTCTCAGGATAGCTTCTTTGTCTCTAAGATTTGAAAGCTTCACTGTTATATGTTGTGGTCTTGATCTATTTTTATTGATTTTGGGAGAGGTCCTCTCTGCCTCTTAGAAATGAATGTTTGCTTCTTTCCCCAGATTAGGGAAATCTCAACAATGATTTGCTCAAATATATCTTCTATTTCCTCTCTCTCCACCCCTTCTGGGATCCCATGAATTTGGACATTGGTCTGTTTCAAGGCATCATGAAATTCTCAAAGCCTTTCTTTATGGGCTATTAGTTGTCTTTTTTTCCCTCAACTTTCTTCCTTTCTATAAGCCTGTCCTCTAGATCACCTTTTCTCTCTTCTGCCTCATTGACCTGAGCTGTTAGGGCATCCAATTTAGACTGCATCTCATTCATAGCATTTTTTTATTCAGCTTGATTAGATCTCATTTCCACCCTTAGAAATTCTGTATTGTCACTAATGTTTTTTTTACAAGCCTAGCTATTAACTTTATAATTGCTCTCCTAAATTCCATCTTTGATATCTTACTTATATTCATATTGATTAGCTCTGTGGCAGAGAACATTATCTCTGGTTCTTTCCTTTGTTATGAGTTCCTTCTAGTCATTCTTCCCAGGGAAGGATGTGTGAGCGAATGAACTGAGTCTGAAATATCAACCACAACCCAATCAAAATGCACCCTAGAAAAAATCTCAAGTGGTCAGAAGCTACAACTGAGAAGCACATAAAGCCAATATGGAACAAAACAATAAAAAAAGGAGGGAGGGATGAGAGACTATAATCTCACAGGGTGGACAAAACAGGTGATCTGTTTGTTCCTGACTGAATTTTGGTCTGTGTATTAGAAGACACTACATCTAAAATTGCAAAAAAGCAGT
>JAPYYJ010001175.1:0-14551 GCA_028533885.1 Nasua narica | reverse complement strand
TAATCTCTTCTAGTCCTGTCCATGTTGATACAAAAGTTGGATATTCATCCTTTCTGATGGAGGCATAATATTCCATTGTATAGATGTACCACATCTTCCTTATCCACTCATCTGTTGAAGGGCATTTTGGTTCTTTCCACAGTTTGGCTATTGTGGCCATTGCGGCTATGAACATTGGGGTACATGTGGCCCTTCTTTGCACTGCATATGCTTCTTTGGGGTAAACACCGAGTAGTGAAATTGCAGGGTCATAGTGTAGCTGTATATTTAATTTCCTGAGGAATCTCCATACTGTTTTCCAAAGTGGCTGCACCACCTTCCATTCCCACCAACAGTGGAGGAGGGTTCCCCTTTCTCCACATCCTCTCCAGCATTTGTTGTTTACTGTCTTGTTGATTTTGGCCATTCTAACTGGTGTAAGGTGGTATCACAGTGTGGTTTTGATTTGAGTCTCTCTGATGGCTAAAGAGGATGAACATTTTTTGATGTGTCTGTTAGCCATTTGTTTGTCTTCTTTGGAGAATTGTCTGTTCCTGTCTTCTGCCCATTTTTTGATGTGATTATCTGTTTTGTGAATGTTAAGTTTGAGGAGTTCTTTACAGATCTTAGATATCAGACCATTGTCTGTAGTGTCATTTGCGAATATCTTCTCCCATTCTGTGGGTTGCCTGTTTGTTTTGTGGACTGTTTCCTTTGCTGTGCAGAAGCTTTTAATCTTGATGAAGTCCCAAAAGTTCATTTTCGCTTTTGTTTCCTTTCCCTTTGGAGACATGTCCCAAAAGAAGGTGCTGTGGCTGATATTGAAGAGGTTACTGCCTATGTTCTTCTCTAGGGTTTTGATATATTCCTGCCTCGCGTTGAGGTCTTTTATCCATTTCAAGTTTAACTTCCTGTATGGTGTAAGAGAATGGTCAAATTTCGTTCTTCTACATATAGCTGTCCAATTTTCCCAGCACCATTTAAAGAAGAGACTGTCTTTTTTCCACTGGATATTTTTGTCTGTTTTGTCAAAGATGATTTGCCCATAGAGTTGTGGGTTCATCTCTGGGCTCTCTATTCTGTTCCACTGGTCTATGTGTCTGTTTTTGTGCCAGTACCATGCTGTCTTAATGATCACCGCTTTGTAGTAAAGCTTGAAATCTGGGAATGTGATGCCCCCAGCTTTGTTTTTCTTTTTCAACATTTCCTTAGCAATTCGGGGTCTTTTCTGGTTCCATACAAATTTTAGGATTGTTTGTTCTGGCTCTTTGAAAAAAACTGGTGGACTTTTGATCAGGATGGCATTGAAAGTATAGATTGCTCTGGGCAGTACAGACATTGAAGAAGTCAAACTCTCTCTCTTCACAGATGACAAGATACTTTACATAGAAAACCCAAAAGACTCCACCCCCAAACTACTAGAACTCATACAGAAATTCAGTAATGTGTCAGGATACAAAATCAATGCACAAAAATCAAAAGCTTTCCTATACACTAACAATGAAAATATGGAAAGGGAAATTAGAGAATCAATTCCATGTACTATAGCACCAAGAACGATAAGATACATGGGAATAAACCTAACCAAAGATGTAAAGGATCGGGACGACTGGGTGGCTCAGTTGGTTGAGCAGCTGCCTTCAGCTCAGGTCATGATCCCAGCGTCCTGGGGTTGAGTCCCATATTGGGCTCCATGCTCCGCAGGGAGCCTGCTCCTCTCTATGCCTCTGCCTGCCTCTCTGCCTGCTTGTATTCTCTCTCTCTGTTAAATAAATAAATAAATAAAATCTAAAAAAAAAAAAAAAGATGTAAAGGATCTGTAGTCGAGGTACTACAGAACACTCATGAAAGAAATTGAAGAAGACACAAAAAGGTGGAAAAGCATTCCATGCTCGTGGATCGGAAGAGAAAAGATTTTTTTCATTGAACTTATGCAAATGACTAAACTTGCCTTGGAAGGAAGAATACTTACTGAGACCTTTTGAATTTGAGGGTTCAGGTAGAGAAAAAAGTTGAATCCTTTGATTTGTTCACAACTGATTATTTTATCATGTTTCTGTAAGTCATAGAAACCTTATATTTTCTTAGGAAGAGTGAACATTCAGGAACAAACAATATTTTTCAAACGAGGATCACAAAACTATAATCGTCCTTTTAGTTCACTTAGTCCCACATTATTGATTTCTTTTTCAGTTTGAATGCAGTTTTACTTAGTTCTGGAGGCTCTTACTCATTTCAGTTCTGATCTCAAAGATGTTGAATACCTTTATTGTCCTAAAAGTCATTTATGTGACCCTCCTAGAAGATGAAACTCATTTTTCAAAAGAATTAGAACAATTATAAATGACATAAACTCAGAATAGACATAGTTAAAGAACTGCTTAGATGAGAGTTTACAACATAGCTGGCAAGGAAATCAGGTTATTTCTGTGACATAAAATGCTTCAATAATTAAAATATCTAGTGGTGACCTTATCAAAATATTAGAACTTCAGGAAATGCATAGAACCTCTAGAATAGTTATAGTATTTACCTAAATGTAACCCAAGGTTTATCATTTGTTTAACAGTACTTCCTGAGTAACTTAGCATAACCAAGGAAAAGGCCTAATGAGTTAAAGAGACTTCATTTACAATTTACATCTTGTGAAAACTTGTTACAACCTTAAAAAGTTTTAAGTCACATGCCTAAATAGGATTAGGGGTATTAAATACCCAATAAAGGCAAGACTTAGAAACTGGTTTTTCTAGGCAGGTGGAGAGAAAACAACTATTTGTATTTTCTTATGAGAAGCTGACCAACAATTGGGGAATACTTTGTCTTTTTTAACAGAGAGAAATCTGACTTTTAATCTTATGCCAGTGTCTTTAAAAATTCATTTATTTTAATCTTAGTCCATCCTGACCACACATAAAATTCGTTTCCAGAGACTTCTCTTTACAAACCTTCTACAACTTTTCTTTGCATTCAGATTTTGTCCCAAGCTATTTTTTTTTTCAAACAACCATCTCATTTAGGACAAAATTATCTTCTTTTTTCTTTAACAAAATTCATTCCCATTCCTTATCTTTCTTGCATATTTCTTGCTCTTTTATATACAGAGTTGTTTCCCTTATTTCCCGTCTTAGTTACCAGAATTTTTCACTCTTTAAGAAACCTTAATCTCCAGTGAAGACTAAGGAGTAACCAATTGTGAACTATTACACCAGAATTCTTTAACTGGAAAATTTGTGAATCAGTTAAACTACCAAACATGTTTACCAACAGATTAAATATCCTTAGTCTCTTTGCATTAAGAGGTCAAAAGCACAAACTTCTGTTTAGTCATTAATGACTTAGTACTCTAACTTATTTGGAAAAGACCCAGATATCCAGCGACTATAGTTTCATTTTTATTCAAGAAAAACTTAAAGTTTTAGTTTACCAAAGACTTTGAAAGCTAAATTAATTACTCAAGAAACTTCGAGACAATTAACCATCAGCATAGCCATCTTTTTGCTAACAACTTTCAACAATGATGACATAAGGATATCTGACCTTCAGTAAACCTTGATAGAATAAAAGTTTCATGTTTACTGCTGATAATTTAAAAAACATGTCTACTTTAATGAAACCAACAAATAGTTTAAATACATAATTATGTTCCACCTGGATTCTCCCCATGGTAAATTTTCACCTGAGACAGTGGGGAAATCTGGAGTAGGTAGTGTTAGGTCTAGAGGGTGCTCTTCTTGCTCCTTGATAGTGAAGAGTGATAACAAATGGTGCCTCAGGCACAGAGGACAGTCTAAAAGCTAGTAATGCAGGTCACACCCAGGGTAGTCCAGAAACAGGAGAAGGGGATGGGAAGGCAGAAGAGAGTAAGTGTTGCCAGAGGGCAGAAAAGGGGTTCTGGGTTCAGGAGCTCATCAGCTCCACAGCAACAGATGCCATGTTTTCTCACCAACACAAGGGGAGGATAGGCAGGCCAAGTCGGGCCAAAGACAGGGAGTTTACCCAAAGCAAAGAGTTTCAGCACGTGCTTCAGAATATTCCTTAGAGTTCCCCACCCTGAAGGACACCTGAGATCATGACCTGAGCAGAAGGCAGGTGCCTGACCAACCGAGCACCTCAGATGCAGCCCCCAAAAGATAAGTATCAGAGATCCTATTAGTTTATATCCTGTTTCTGTCTGGATCAAGTTTCCTGTGGACTGTCAGAGCTGCTAAGTCAGATATCTCTCCACACAGGCCACTTAAAAGAAGAAGCAGGAGTACAGGAGCACTCTCTTCCTGTAGCTCAGCTTTAGGCCCCAGGTCAGAGGAGGACTGTGGTCCCCACATTTCCTGACAGGTTCATCCTTGTCCAGAGCTCATACCCACTGTTGTCCCTGATACCTCCAAACAGGGCCTCCCTCATAGGCTTTCCTTTCTTACAGCTTTTGGGTCTTTTAACCTTGGTTACAAATATCCTATTTTGGTCCTTCCTATTAGCACAGAACCGGACCCATGGGGGCAGTTTAGGCTACCCAAAGCCAGGAAATGATATATGGGAAGTGGCCAAGGTGTCTGGGAGTCCTGATCATAATTTTGGAAATGACATGGACAGTGGGTAGGTCTTAAGGCACTCTCGGAGCGCCAGTCAACCCCAAAGGTGGCCCATTCTTGTTCACATAATGTGCTTAATTTTCCAGGAGATGTCTTGGTCCCATAGTCTTCTGAGAATCCCTTCTTAAAATTGAGCGTACAGTCTAAGACTGTATGATTTTGAAGAGCTTCTGCCCTTGATGAGCAGAGGATCTCTTATCCATCCTGTGTGTTCCCTCCCTGTATCATTGGTGCAAAGACAGACAAAGGGTGGGTGTCCCTCCGAAAGAGAGACCCATCAGATGCCCCCATCTGCCTTCCCAGAGGAGACTTGGGTGCTTCTTGGCCACAGCGAGTCCACATAAACCCTGGACTTGCACCCCGAATGGGCTCGCCCTAGACCTTATGAGGTCACCACAGAAACAGATTAGGACCCACTCGGACTCTGTAGGCTTCTGGGGATCCTACGGCTTCCCGTCCGTGGAGCCACAGACTCAGTCTGCCTGACAAGCCAGGTCAAACTGCACATTCATTCACGCACACACTCCAGAAGTTATTACAATCCTTCCCCCCCCCGCCCCCCGGGAGGCCCTGACCTGTGGAATTACTTTTGGAAAGGCCTTTCTGTCTCCTCTCTTGTGAGGTTCCTGACCCGAGGAACCTCCCCACCGAGGAGTCCCTACCTGTGAGACCTCTAAGAGGTCTCTGGGAGATGACCAGTCTCCCCTTCCACCCTGATGGGAGGGCCCAACTGGGTCTTGGGACCCCAGGCCTTACTGGAATCAATGTTGGGACCAGGTCCTCACCTGCCAAGTCTTCTTTGAGTCCGGGTGGGAACAGCAGGGCGGGGATGGCCTGAGGTGACCAGTTGGGAGACTGCCGGAAATTAGGCAAGGCACACCTTCTCCCTTAGGATTCCTTGTTCCATGACTTCCCTGTCATTGCCCCAAACCAGTGGTACCCATGGGCCAGTGTCGTTGGGTTTCCTGGTCAGGGAACCATATGTTGCGGAAAACTGAAGCAACCGAGGAAACACAAATAGCACATGGAGCACAGGTGAAGACAGCTTTATTTATTTTTTTCCCAATGGGTATTTTTTCCCAAATATGTTTATTTGATTTTTTCAATGTTACAAGAATGATTGTTCATACACCACACCCAGTGCTCCATGCAATGCATACCCTTCTCAATACCCACCCCCAGGCTCGCCCAACCTTCCCACCCCTTCCCCTTCAAACCCTTTAGTTTCTTGCTCAGAGTACACAGTCTCTCCTGGTTCATCACCCCCTCTGATTTCCCCCATTCACCTTTTCCTTTCTTCTCACAATGCCCTCCATGATTTTCCTTATGCTCCACACATAAGTGAGACCACAAGATACTTGACTCTCTCTGCTTGACTTATTTCACTCTGCATAAACTCTTCTAGTTCCCGTCCATGTTGATACAAAAGTTGGATATTCATCCTTTCTGATGGAAGCATAATATTCCATTGTATGGATGTACCACATCTTCCTTATCCACTCATCTGTTGAAGGGCATTTTTAGTCTTTCCACAGTTTGGTGATTGTAGCCATTGTTGCTATAAACATTGGGGTACATGTGGCCCTTCTTTGTACTGCATCTGCTTCTTTTGGGTAAATACCCAGTAGTGCAATTGCAGGGTCATAAGGTAGTTCTATTTTGAATTTCTTAAGGAATATCTACACTGTTTTCCAAAGTGGATGCACTAACTTGCATTCCCACCAACAGTAGAAGAGGGTTCCCCTTTCTCCACATCTCCAGCATTTGTTGTTTACTGTCTTGTTGATTTTGGCCATTCTAACTGGTGTAAGGTGGTGTCTCAGTGTGATTTTGATTTGAATCTCTCTGATGGCTAAAGAAGATGAACATTTTTTCATGGAAGGCAGACTTATTTACACCAGGCAGGCTCAGCGGGATCACTCACCAAGACTGAGCAAACTGCAGGGTTTGGGGTGAATTTTTATGGCTAGGGTGATAGGGGAGGGAAAAGGGACAATGTTGCCATCTCTCAGGATGGATTGCCGCCCCCCTCTTTTGCGGACAGCAGCGGACAAGGAAGGCTGGAATCCAAGGTCTCTATTCAGCCTCAGTGCAGCTGGGGCTTGTCGAATGGGGGAAGCAGCAGACAGGGAGGAGCTGATGTCCAAGGTCTCTATACCACCTCAACCATATCAATGAGATCCAATTTAAACTAAATACTCTAAAAGCTAGGGTAACCAAAGCAGAAGATCAAATTAGTTATCTAGAAGACAAACAGAGAAAAGAAGGATCAGGAGGATGCCTAGAACAAATAGCTTAGAAGCCATGAAAACAGAATTAGAGAAATAAAAGACACCATGAATTGATCCAATGTAAAAATTATTGGGATCCCTAAGAGGGTGGAGAATGACAGAGCCTAGAATATGTAGTTGAAAAAGTACTAGATAAAAATTTCCCTAATCAGGAGAATGGAACAAGTGTTAATGTTCTAGAGGCAGAAGGGATACCTTCCCCAAGATCAGTGAGTCTAGAAAGACCTCCAGATGCTTAATGGTAAAATTCACAAATTACAATTTTAGACCAGAGGTCCTTCCAAGGGGAAGAGATTCTGTACATAAAGGTAGGTTCATCAGAAACATCTGGCTGGTCCACAGAAACCTGACAAGCCATAAAAAGCTGGAAAGAACTAATCAGGGCAATAAATGAGGGAAACATTCAGTTTTCACGAGTACTTTATCCCACAAGGCTGACATTCAGAATGGAGGTAGAGATAAAAAGCTTCCAAGACCAACAAGATTTAAAAGATTTTGTGATCACTAAGCCAGCACTACTAGATGTATTAAGAAGGTTCTATACGAGAAGAAAGAACCCAACAGGGATATAGAACAGAAATTTACAAAAATAATCTACAGAAAAAAGATCCTGGAAGGCAATATGATGTCAATAAAAACTAATCTTTCAATATTCACTCTCAACATGACTGGCCTAAAATTTTCCCATAAAAAGGCACAAAGTTCCAGACTGGATAAAATGACAAGACCCGTCCGTATGCTAGCTACAAGAGAAACATTTGGAAAATAAAGATACATCCAGAATGAAAGTGAAGTGATGGAGAACAATCTTTCCTGTCAACGGCCTTCAAAAGATAGCTGGGATAGTGACTCTTATATCTGAAAATTGAAATTTTAAGCTAAAGACAGTAGTCACAGATACAGAAGGACACAATATCCTTAAAAGATCACTTCACCAAGAAGATCTAACAATTGTAAATATTTATGCTCCCAACATAGGAGCAGATGACTACATAAGCCAAATGTCAATCAAAATAAAGAGACACATTGATAGAAATATGTTACTAGGGGCGCCTGTGTGGCTCAGTGGGTGAAAGCCTCTGCTTTGAGCTTAGGTCATGATATCAGGGTCCTGGAATCAAGCCCCACATCAGGATATCTGCTCAGCATGGCACTTGCTTACTCCTCCCCCAACTGCTTCTCTGCCTACCTGTCATCTCTCTCCTCTCTGTCAAATCAATACATAAAAATATTTAGAAAAAAATTAAAAGAAAACCCAGTTTTGTCAAGGCAGAAGCGATTTCAAAAAGATATGTAGAGGCCCAAGACAAGGGTCTTCTCCTTACAAGTATGGAAGGACACCAGAGGACAACCGTCCTGTGACTAATGTTCTTGCCAGAAGATAGAAGTGTTATCCAAAGTGTGTAGGAAGAGCAAGGACAAGAGAAAACTTCCAAAGCTGGTGGACCCCGTGTATACAAAAAGCTGAATTGAACGAACATCTTGTTTCACAAAGACAGCAGCATTTTCAAGTGTGTGAATGGAAGCCTAAGGAAAGTGCCGTGGATGTGACTTTTAGCACCCCACTCAGGAGAGAAAACAATTCTCTACTACAGCCATCTGTCCTGAAGGTGGAAGCATGTTCCAAAGAGAGGAATGGAAGTACCTAGAGAGGGTCACATACTTCTACAGGAGGAACGTGTTTGTACACCATGCGTCTTCCCACTCAAACTTTGGTGAAGAGAGAAGCAATTCCAAAGAGCACATGTGGAGGTTGAAGCCTAGGACCCTATTTATACAAAAGGTTAAGAAACATTGCTATGGAGAAGCCGGCCTTCACCTAATGTGTGCTTCCCAGGAGATAGAAGTACTTTCGCACCGTGTACTAAGCATTTAAGAAAAGTGAAATAGTCCGTTGGAAGACCAAGGGTGTAGAGGGGAATAGTATGAAAGAACAGAAGCGTTTTAAAGGGTATGAATGGAAGCCTTCTGAAAGGGCCGGTGATGGAACCCTTAAGAAACAACATGAGAGTGGAACAGAATTTCACCCAACATCTTCTCTCCTGAAGGTAGAAGTACAGCCAATGTGTGTGTGTGTGTGTGTGTGCGTGCGTGTGTGTGCGTGTGTGTGCATCAGGATCTCTGCTCAACAGGGAGCCTGTTTCCCCCATCCGTCCCCTGCCTCTCTACTTGTGATCTCTCTCCTCTCCGTCAAATAAATACATAGAAGTCTTCAAAAAAAGTAAACTCTGTTTTGTCAAGAGCAAAATGACTTTAAAAAGATATGTAGAGGCCCAACATAAGGGTCCTCTCTTCACCAGTCTGGAAGGGCATTAGAGGGCAACTGTCCTGGGACTAACATGTTCTTGCCAGAAGATACAAGTTCTTTCCAAAGTGTGTAGGAAGAATGAAAAAGAGAGCAAACTTCCTACCCTGGTGGATCCCATGCGTACAGAAGGTAAATGGGATGAACATCTGGTTCCACAAAGACAGCAGTGTTTTCAAGTGTAGGAATGGAAGCCTAAGGAAAGTGCCGTGGATGTGACTCTTAACACCCAAGCCGGGAGAGAAAACGAATTTCTACTAATGCCATCTGTCCTGAAAGTGGAAACGTGTTCCAAAGAGAGAGTGGAAGTACCGAGAGGGCCATGTACTTCTCCAGGAGGAACAAGTCTGTGCAGCAGACTTATATCTATATATATATGTCCATATATATCTGACATGAAGAAACATTGTTATGGGGAAGCAGTCTTTCACCTAACGGGAGCTTGCCAGGGGATAGAAGTAGTTTTGCACCATGTACAAAGCACTTAAGAAAAGTGATATAGTCGTCCGTTGGAGAACTGAGTGTCTAGAGAGGGCTGAGTTGAACAAATAGAAGTGTTTTAAGGGGCATGGATGGAAGCATTTCAAAGCATCAGCAAGAAACAACACAAGAGCGGAACTGAATTTGCCCCAACATCACTCCTGAAATTAGGAGAACGTCCAAGCTGTGTGTGTGTGTGAGAGAGAGAGAGAAAGAGAGTCTCTCTGTAAATACACAGAGAGGGCAAAGTAATTACCTCGGGGAAAGTCTGTGATGGAACGCTCATACCCATACAAATCTTGCTTCATGAAGACAGAATTTTGAATGTACTTGTGAAGAACTGAACGAAGCGTCCTACCCTTAATGCAAAGCAACTTCTTCAACGGTGAAAGAAAACGGTCCCCATGAAACCCTGTCCTAAAAACGGAAGCACTTTCCAAAATGTGCATGATAGCATCAATGAAGTGCCATTACAAGGGATTTTGAGAAGCTTCCCGAGAGAGGACCCCTCCTTGCTCTGCCATCTTTCTGGATGACAGGAGTGTTTTCCATACTATGTGGGACAGCACATGGTAAGTGACCTATATGCTTACTGGAACTTCTAAACCCCACATCTTGTATCAGGAAGACAGAGACGTTTTGCAGGGTAGCAGTAGAAGCCCGCCACAGAGAACGTCGTTTGTTGCACAAGAGAGAAATTCGGTTTCAACAGATAGCATTCATCCTGAAGACAGGCTTTCTCAAAAGCATTTGTGAGAGCTTGAGGAAAGGGTCATAGATTGCATTCCGAGGGGGAAACCATCAGTCCCCTAACACGGTCTCTCTGGAAGATACGAGGGTATTCAAAGACGTGTGTGAAAGTACACGGAAAGTGCCCTGTACTTGACCGTTAGCAAGAAGTCTGCATGGAAGGATTCCTTCCACTGAAAACTGCCAGCGTCATGAAGAAAGAAGGGAATTGAGGTGGACGTGTGGCGGCCAAAGCGAAGTGCCAATATACATAATACTAAGAACACTCCCTGTGCAAAAAAACTGTTCCTTGATCATCCTCTTTGACAATGGATGCACTTTCAAAGCATGTGGCATACCATCAGGAAAGGGCCAGGTAAGTAACTCGGAGAAGCAGGCCGCCTGGGTGGCTCAGTGGGTTAAAGCATCAGCCTTCAGCTCGGGTCATGATCTCAGGGTCCTGGGATTGAGCCCTGCATCAGGCTCTCTGCTCAGCGGGAAGCCTGCCTCCTCCTCTCTCTCTGCCTGCCTCTCTGCCTACTTGTGATCCTTCTCTCTCTGTCAAATAAAATAAATAAATAATCTTTAAAAAAAGTAACTCGGGTAAGCTGCCCTGTCAAGAAACTGTCTTTCCACTACTAGCTTTCCATAAGACCAGAATGGTTTCCTTACATTGTGGGAAAACACACGGTCAAGTGACATTGGACTTTGGGAAAATAGTCGGTACACTGAGGAACTTTCGCCTGCACTCTGCATCTTGAAGACACACGTGTTATCATTGGTGTTGGGAATCCAAAGAAAAATACATCCACTTCCCGCCAAGAAGCAGCACTACAGGGAAGCCCGGGTAGAAAGAACAGTCTCAGTCCTAAAAAGAGAAGGAATTTAAAAGTGTTTCTCACTCTCACTGTACATGTTTGTGTGTGTGTATGTGTGTCGGTGTGTAAGTACACAGAGAGGGCAAATTAATTACCTCAGGGAAAGAAGTTTATGATGGAAAGCTCCTACCCACGAGAGTCTTGCTTCATAAAAGCAGAAAGAATTTTAGTGTATGTGTGGAGAACAAAACGAAGAGCCCTGCACTTAATGCTGAGCAACGTCTCAGACTCTGGGAGAAAAAGGTCCCAATGAGGCTGTGTCCTGAAGACGAAAGCACACTGCAAACTGTGTGTGATAGCTTCAGAAAAGTGCCATTGCAAGGGAACTGAGAAGCCACCTGAGAGAGGAACCCCTCCTTGCACTGCCATCTTTCAGGAGGAAGGGAGTGTTTTTCAGAATGTGTGGGACAGCACAAGGCAAGTGTCCTATACGTGGACTGGAGCTTCCAAACCCCACATCTTATATCAGAAGACAGAGACTTTTCTCAGTGTAGCAGTGGAAGCCCGCCAGAGAGATCATCGTCTGCTGTTCACTAAGATGCAGCACAAGAGAGAAAGTTGGTTTCAAATGTCAACATTCATACTGAAAACAGACAATTTCACAAAAGCGTGTGTAGCAGCTCAAGGAAAGGATCATCACTTACATTCTGAGGAGGAACTAATCAGTCACCTAACATAGTCTATCCTGAAGGTATGCGTGTGTTCAAAGACGTGTGTGAAAATTAACAAAGAGTGCCATGTCTTTAACGTAAAGCAAAAAGTCTGCATGGAATGCTTCTTCTCACCGAAACTTCATGAAGATCAAAGGGATTTCAGTTGGATGTGTGGAAACCTAAGAAAAGTGCCTATATACTGAGGGCGAGGAAACTTCCCTGTGTAAGAAAACGGTTCCATGACCTTCCTTCTTGACAATGGATGAACATTCAAAGCATCAGAAAAGGGCCAGGTAAGTAATTCAGAGAAGCTGCCTTGTCAGGAGACTATCCTCCCACTACAATCTTTCAAGAAGACCAGAGTGCTTTCCATACGGTGTGGGAGAGCACACGGCCAAGCGAAATTGGACTTGACTATGGGAAACCAGTCCATACTGTTAGGAACTTTCAACCCGCATCCTGCTTCACGAAAACACACTTTTTCTGCAGTAGCTTGGGAAGCCAAAGAGAAGCACCACTTCCCACTAAGAGGCAGCAGTGCAGGGAAGCCCGGGTAGAAAGAACAGTCTCAATCCTAAAGATGGAAGGAATTTCAAAAGATATTTTGTGTGTGAGTGTTTACGTTTGTGTGTGAGTGTTTCTGTGTGTGTGTATGAGTGTATGTGTATGAGTGTATGTGTGTGTGTGTGTGTGTGTGTGTGTGTGACGACACAGATAGTACAAAGTAATTATCTCAAGAAAAAAAGTCTTTGATAGAATGTTCCTTCCCACGCATCTTGTTTTATACAGACAGAAAGACTTTCAAGTGAATGTGTAGAGAACTATTCTAAGCACCCTGCCCTTTATACTGGGCAACCTCATTGACTGTGGGAGAAAAAGGTCCCTATGAAGATTTGTCCTGAAGAGAGAAGCACTTCCTTAACTGTGCGTGATAGCATCTGGAAAGTGCCATTGCAAGGGACTTAGAGAAGCCACCAGAGAGAGGAGCCTCTCTCTCTGCACTGCCATCTTTCCAGAAAACGGAAGTGTTTTTCATAGTCTGAGGGACAGGACACAAAAAGGGATCTATACGAGGACTGGAAAAGCCAAACCCTACATCCTGTATCATGAAGACAGGGACGTTTTCCAGGGTAGAAGTGGAAGCCCGCCAGAGAGGAAAAACCTGCTGTTTTCTAAGAAGCAGCAAGAAAAAGTGGGATCCAAAAGCCAGCATTCATCCTGAACACAGACTTTTTTGCAAAAGCGTGTGTGAGCATGAGGAAACGACCATAGAGCCAATTCTGAGGGAGAACTAATCTGTCATCCAAAACTGTCCCTCCCGAAGGTAACAGTGTTCAAAGACACGTGTGAAGAAAGTCCATGGACAGTGTCATGTCCTTTAGAGTTAAAAAAACTCTGTGTGGAGGATTTCTTCTCACTAAAACTGCCTGCGCAATGAAGATACAAGGGATTTCAGTCGGATGTGCGGTGACGCCGAAAAGTGCCAGTATCCATAGCACTGAGAACACTACGTGTGTAAGAAAACGATGCCGTGACCATCCTCCTTGACGATGGACGCACTTTCACAGCATTTGACACAGCATCAGGGAAGGGCCAGGTAAGTAGCTCGGAGAAGCTGTCCCGTCAAGAGACTGTCCGACCACTACCATCTTTCAGGAAGACCAGAGTGCTTTAGAACGGGGTGGGACAGCACACAGTCAAGGGACGTTGGACATGACTCTGGGAAATCAGTCCGTATTGTAAGGAACTTTTAACCCGCATTGGGCGTCATGAAGACAGGCGCGTTTTCGGCGGTAGCTCCAGGAGCCAAAGAGAAGAAACCGCTCCCTGCCAAGCAGAAGCAGTGCAGGGAAGCCCGTGTAGAACGAACTGTCTCCAATCTCAAGATGGAAGGATTTTCCAAAGAGTTTCTCTCCGTGTATGTGTGTGTCTGTTTGTGTGTATGGGTATGGGCGTGTGTGTCTGTGTGTGCCTGTACACAGAGAGGACAGTGATTTCCTCAGGGAAAGAAGTCTGTGTTGGAATGCTCCTACCCATGCATCTTGCATCACAAAGACAAACAATTTCGAATGAATGTGTGGAGAACTACACGAAGCACCCTGCCCTCTATGCTGAGCATCCTCACCGACTGTGGCAGAGAACGGTCCCAATGAAGATTTGTCCTGAAAACGGAAGCACTTCCTTAAGCGTGCGTGATACCGTCGGAAAGTGCCATTGCAAGAGACTTGGAGAAGCCCCCTGAGAGAGGACCCCCTCCTTGCACTACCATCTTTCCGGAACAAGGCAGGGCTTTTCCTACTCTGAGGGACAGGACGCGGGAAGGGACCTCTCCTTGGCCTGGAACTTCCAATACCCACCTCTTGTATCATGAAGACAGAGACGTTTTGCAGGGTAGCAGTGCAAGCCCGCCAGAGAGAACGTCGTCTGCTTCTCACTAAGATGGAGCACAGAAGAAGATGGCGGAGAAGTAAGAGATCCTGCAGCAACCGGTCCCCAAAAGTGAGCTGGAAATCTACCAGAACACGCTGAACACCCATGAAATCACCCTGAGGAGAAAGATTTCTAACCCCGGGATCTCTCCGAGAGCAGAAGACAGCAGTGGAGAGGTAAAAGCAAAGTGGGATCACTCGAGCTGATATCGGAGGATAAA
>JAPYYJ010001174.1:0-14553 GCA_028533885.1 Nasua narica | reverse complement strand
CTCTCTCAAGATTGCTTTGGCTATTCAAGATCTTTTATGGTTCCATAAAAATTTTAGAATTACTTGTTCTAGCTCTGTGAGAAATGCCATTAGAATTTTGATGGGAATGGCTTTGAACCTGTAGATTGCTTTGGGTGTGATGGACATTTTAACAATATGAATTCTTCCAATCAAGAGCATAGAATATCTTTTCATTTATTTATGTCTTTTCATTTATTTATGTCTTTTCATTATTTTCATTTATTTATGTGTTTTATAGTTTTCAGTGTACAGGTCTTTCACTTATTAGTTATATAAACACTACAGATTACTGTATGTTGATTTTGAATGCTGCTATTTTATTGAATTTACTTATTGTAACTTTTTGGGTGGAGTCTTAAAGATTTTCCATATATAGTATCATGTCATTTGCAAATAATGACAGTTTTACTAATTCTTTTCCAAATTGGATACCCTTTTATTTCTTTTTCCTGCATAATTATTGTAGCTAGGAATTCCAATGTGTTGAATAAAAATGATGGGAGTGGGCATTCCTTGTCTTGTGCCTGATCTTAGAGTGAGAGCTTTCTGATTTTTACCATTAAGTATGATGTTGAGTAGTATGAAAAACTTCGGGTTTGTCATATGTGGCCTTTATTATATTGAAGTTTATTCCCTCTATACCCAGTTGGTTGAGTTTTTATCATAAATAGATGTTGAATTTCATCAATACTTTCTCTGGGTCTACTGAGGTGATCATATGATTTTTATTATTTGTTTTGTTGATGTGCTATATCACACTGATTGATTTACACATATGATGTTGAACCAACCCGCATTCCTAGAATAAATTCCACTTGATCATAGCACACAGTCCTTTAATTATGGAATGAAGTTTGCTAATATTTTGTTGAGAATTTTTATCTGTGTTTGTCAGTGATATTAGCCTGTAATTTTCTTTTTTTGTGGGATTCTTATCTGGTTTTGATATCAGGGTGATGCTGGCCTCATAAAATGAATTTGGAAGTGTTCCCTCTTTTTTAATATTTTGGAAGAGTTGAGAAGGATAGGTATTAAATCTTCTTTGAATGTTTGGTAAAATTTACTGCTGAAGCCATATGGTCCCGGACCTTTGGTTTGTCAGGATGTTTTTGTTTTTTTAATTTAATGTCTTTACTAGTAATCAGTCTCTTCAGATTTTCTATTTATTCATGACTCAGTCTTGGAAGATTGTATGTTGTTAGAAATGTATTCCTTTCTTCTAGGTTGTCCAATTTGGGTGTCTAATTATTTGTAGTAGTCTCAAATGAGCATTTCTATTTCTGTGGTGTCAGTTGTAACTTCTCTTATATTTCTAACTTTATTAGAACGTTCTCTCTTTTTTCTTGGTCTAAAGGTTTGTCAATTTTGTTTATCTTTTCAAAGAACCCGGTTTTAATTTCATTGATCGTTGTTGTGTCCTCCTTTTTTCTGTTGACTGAGGGCTTTGTTCTTTTCTAGCTCTTTTATGTGTAGAGTTAAACTGAGATTTTTCTTGTTTTTTTGAGGTAAGCCTGTATTACTATAATCTTCCCTCTTAGAACCACTTTTGCTGCATCCTTAAATTTTGGTAAGTTGTATATCTTTCGTATGTCTCTAGGTATTTGTTCATTTCTTATTTGATTTATTCATTTACTTATTGGTTGTTCAGTAATGTATTCTTCGATTTTTACATTTCTGTGATTTTTCCAGTTTTCTTGTAATTGATTTCTAGTGTCATACCATTGTAGTTAGAGAAGAAACTTGATAGGATTTCAGTCTTCTTGAATTTATCGAGCCTTGGTTTGTGGCCTAACATGTGATCTATCCTGGAGAATGTTCCATATGCACTGAGAACAATGTTTCTGCAGTTTAGAGATGGAACATTCTGTATATATATCTGTGAAGTACATCTGGTCTAATGTATTAAGGCCAATGTTTCCTTAGTCTGCAGTACTGTCTTAAAGCCAACATTTCATCTTCATTTTCTTCTTGACAACATGTCTACATCAAAACTGACCAAAATAATTATCCCTGTATAAATTAGCATGGAAAGCTTTGGAGTCTTTTTCCCTGACCATTGCCAGAATTCTTAATTTCTCAGAACTTTCTTTTCTTGCTTATGAAATAGGAATAAATGCCGACAGCTTATGGTGGCTGTGAGATTAAATAAAATAATGTTTGTGAGCACATAGCCTAATGAATTTAATCAACTTTAATGAGTATAAAATTTCTTCTGTAGATTTCTCCTTCCCATTGTGCCCCCCACTTTTGCATTTACGGTCTATAAAGTTACATTAAGCCTAGATTTTTAGAAACTCCCTTTTAGATTTATAATAACGTCTTTGTGAAATTACTGGGTAAAGCAATTTAGTTTTGGTTAGCAAAAAAAAAGTAGAGAAAAATATGTAGTTCCTTTTTCTTTGTTTTTTCTTTCTTCTTTTTGTAGTGAAGAGCATTATCTTTCAGGCACACCATTTTTTTGAGTATCAGGGGTTAAAGGAATTGATATAGACTGGATATGGATGTGTTGGAATGCTTTAGAAAATCGATTCTCGCTAATGGAAAGAATGTTTTTAAAGTGAACTATTGCCATTCCTTCAGTGAACCACATGCAGCAGAAAAAATTCAAGTAAACATTGAAGGAGAGGCAAGCTCTTCCTTATAGAATTAATGAGAATTGCAGTGATCTGCCATGGGGAATTAGAATTTGAAAAACCTTTTCCACGTGCATTATTCCCTGATGTCTAGAACCAGATAAGTAGACTCTAATTTTAAATGTGCAATTATCCAAACAAGATGAATGTGCAAGGCAATGCTGGATAAGACTGTCGATCTTCATGTTAATATTTTTATTCTCCTTTATAACAGACATATAGTTGGCAAAAGCCGCATGTCTGTGAGATCCCTGAAGACCACAGCTAACTCCCGGAGAGATGTAGCCAGCTTTATCTTACATCAAAGATGGAGATATAGCCCAAGGGAGACACATCCCAGAATAAACCCTTGCTGTTGTCCTTTATGTCTTTGGTCAGTTTTATCTTGAGGAGATCGTTTTGTTTTGTTTTTGGAGGAATACTTAATAACAAGTTAGATCACATATGCTTACCTAACACGCATTTTTTTAGATCACGGAAGCTACAGGCGGACATCCTGTTTCTTGGTAAAAACGGCCTGCTTAATGTCTGTACAGTGCAATGCAACTTTTAAAATGCTGTAATTATAATTCCAGAACATAAGAATGTGAATAGGTGCCAGTGTTTTCTCCTTTATATGGGAAATGCCTTTGAAAATCATTTGAAGCTTGGACAAAAATTCCATAGCTGTGTTCTTAAGAACACTATGTGGAGTCTTCATGATTCAGATGACCCAGGGGAAGCTTCAGTTCAACCTTCTAGAGAAGACATTTCAGTTTGCACAGTCTCGTCAACCGGGAGACTTGGCCACGTTGGCGGCCATCACGGTGCAGGAGTTGAAGGAGCTGCTGCTTCCCACAGTGGTTCCACCATATGCCAACGTCTACGGCTGCCGTTGGCTCACCTCTGTTTAAGTGCACACCTCCAACAAGTTGACCTGATTCTGAATGTTCTGCTTTCGCTTTAATTTTAATTAGTGCTTCTGGAAAGTCAAGACCAGAGCGCTGAGCAAGAATCCTGGGAATAATGAGCAACACATTCTCGAATGCTTGAACTCCAAGTTGGGCCCTGCCCTTTCCTGGACTTAGAATAGGGGCTCCTCCCGTTGCCAGCTCCACTGCCCAGCACCTGGAACCACCCAGACATCAGCCATAGCATTTTTAACAGCCCTTCAGCCATCTCTTATTGCATCCTTGATTTGAGTGAGGGTGTGCTAACTTGGCCCTTGGACCAGTAATGTGACAGAGCAGGGGTGGTTATATTTCTCACAAAAGGTGAACTTCTCTTCTCCCAATATATACTCAGAGATGAAACCCGAAAGTCCCAAACAATCAGAATTTAGGTCATCAAAAGAATTTAGGGCTACCCCACCACGAGCAAGAGTCAGCCTTTCTATACTTATCTTTTTAGCTCTGCACAGAGCTGTTATACCTTTTTTTTTTTTTGGCAAGAGCATCTAAGGAAAAGGGTCAGTTCCCTTTTGATTAAATAACAACAGATCTTTATATCACCACAGACTTTCTTTTTTCAGCTCTGTCATGTTCTTAATTGTATGCTCAATGAATTTTCTTTCACCTTTTACTAGTTTCTCTCTTTTCTTTCTTTTTTTTTTAAGATTTTATTTATTTATTTGACAGAGAGAGATCACAAGTAGGCAGAGAGGCAGGCGGGGAGAGGGGGAAGCAGGCTCCCCACTGAGCAGAGAGTCCGATGCGGGGCTCGATCCCAGGACCCTGAGACCACGACCTGAGTCAAAGGCAGAGGCTTTAACCCAAGTGCCCCAAGTTTCTCTCTTTTCTGAATCCTTATTTACAAAGAAGCCAGAATCTGCTGCTTTTTTTTTTTCATATTCTTAGAACACATTGCACGCATGAGGATGTATAAATCTTCATTCTTTTCTTCACATCGGGATACCATGCCCTTTGGTCCAAAACAAGATCTCTGATTAAGCTTGTATTCATTCAGATTTATGTTTCATGTCTATAACTTGAGCCATGAAAAGGCCAATTCATCTTGTTTTGTAACAGCCAAAATGGAGGCCACCACAGCCCGTTAGGATATCACTACAGGCAGTTGAGCGTTAGTATATAGAGATATTCTGGCCAAGACACCTGTTAAGTGCTGCCCTATCCATCTCTTTGCTAGCTTTGACTTGCTCCACTGAGGTACCTTTTCCCTTGCAGACTCAAATCTGTGTGGTGTTGTTCTGAGATGAAGACCTTCAGCAAGTAGAGATCCACCTGTTCAATCAGCTCTCCAATGATTAGAACATTGGAAATGGTACAGTCACCCCTCGTGTCACCCTGGGTGTTGCTACTTTGGCTATTAAGGAGGCTGTTGGATGTCAAGTTTGCATTTTATGAAGCAACACCACGTTACCATCTTTAGTAAGCTTGATGTCTCTAGAAACAGGCATTTTCGTGGCGCCGTCAGGCCACAAGTTGGTTCTTAGAGCATCCTGCAGCCCCTGGACTGTGCTGATGTTAACTGCCTATGCTGCCTGGGCTTGGGCACCCTGGCCTTGAAGGTCGGGGTCTTCGCAGCCACCGTACCTGACACGGCAGGTAGGAAGAAGAAGGGACCAGGCCTGTAGAATGTCCACAGCCTTAAGTAGACTTATATTGTATAAAACACAAAGTGATAAAGCATGACAGCATTTGATACTTGAAGTCAGCAACCAAAGCTTTGCACTGTGTGTATGTGCATACACGTGCGCACGCACACACACACACACACACACACACACACACACACACACACATATAAAATGCTCTACTATTATGGACATTTTTTTTAAACTGGGAAAAGGTATTAGAAATCATGATTTGTCCCTTAATTTTATAGATAAAGGTAACCAAGGCTGAAAGAATAGAATGTGTTAAAGATAGATCCGAGGAGTGTACATATGTTGGTTTATGTTCAAAGCGGTACATATATTTATCAAATACAAGAATTTCTTTTTTTCAGTTGTATCCTCCTAGCTTATATATAAATAAGATTATATTATGACTCTGGGTCTTTAATAAGTGAAAATGAGTTCTGTACGATATGATTAAGTTTCAGAAACTTTGAAATTAATGTCAGGACCCTAATTTCTGTTAAAAATAAATTAGTAGGGATGCCTGGGTGGCTCAGTGGGTTAAAGCCTCTGCCTTCGGCTCAGGTCATGATCTCAGGGTCCTGGGATCGAGCCCTGCATCGGGCTCTCTGCTTAGCAGGGAGCCTGCTTCCCCCTCTCTCTCTGCCTGCCTCTCTGCCTACTTGTGATCTCTCTCTCTCTGTCAAATAAATAAAATCTTTTTTAAAAATAAATAGTAATTATACATAAAAAATAAAATACATACTTTTGCAGAACAAACCCAGTCAGCCTTCAATAGTTAATGTATACGACGTCCACATAGTACACATTTTCCTTACTAGGCAGATAAGGCACACGCTTACGGATGAGAGGTTTTGTGAGCAATGTGTATTTGGCACATATTTTGCATACATTAGAAGTGATTTAGGAAAATATTTGGGCAAAAGCAAACATTCAAGACTGTGCAAATGGGAAAGCAACACATTCAGGTAGAGAATTTTTTATTGATAAGTGAATTCTAATAATAAAGATTTCACCTCTGTTTTAAGAATCCTCATGATTTTCAACAGAAGGGCCTATTTATGGTAAACCCTAAGCAGTTTTTCTGAAACCTGAAAAAGATTTGTGAAAACAGCCTGCAATAAAAATCACGCACGCTTCATAAAACACTACTTGATAGATATCACTTGCACCATTAGGAACTAAACGACAAAGGATGTAATTTCAGTTCTGGCATGCAATATTAATCAAAAGCCTTTAAAACATCTTGCTGATGGGAACTATGACAACGTGACAGTGAAGAATTAGGAGCTAAAGACATCTATCTTAATCAGATTTTCAAAGTAAATGCCATAAAACACAAAGTTGTTTCATTCATTTCTACATTTGCACACGTGTCGGTGGGAGCATCATTTTCTTGTGTGTTGCTTTAAATGCGAAGACTACGAACTCAGTACCTGAAAGTATGAGTTCATTACCCAGGATGGAAGCACATTTTAGCCCCCCTGCACACACATGGAATTATTTTGGTAATAATGTACATTCATTCCATCTTTTATGCTAGTGATATATTATCCTCAGCAAACACTCTAAATAATATTGGCAGATAGTTTTAAAAACATTTGTGGAGGGGCCTGGGTGACCCAGGTGTTAGGCGTCTGTTTTCCGCTCAGGTCATGATCCCAGGGTCCCAGGATCAAGCCCCATGTTGGGTTCCCTGCCCAGAGGAGAGCCTGCTTCTCCCTCTCCTTCTGCTGCTCCCCCTGCTTGTGGTCTCTTTCTCTGTCAAATAAATAAAATATTTAAAAAAAAATTAGGTGTATTTGCCTTTATAAGTTTAAAAATGAAATTGGAATGTTTTTAAAGACCTCCTTGCAGAAGGAAATTAAGAAATTATCTTACGGACATATTCACATATAAACATCTTCTTTGACCAAAAAAAATCTATATATACATATAAATATATATGTGTGTGTGATGAAAATATTTTTATTGCTTTGTTTGAATAAGTGGGGAAAATCTGGAAAATAAGACCTTACATTAAAATAATATTTCACAGTTTATAAAAATACTTTAATATACATTATCTCTTTTAATCCCCCGTGTAGGAGTGATTATTAACCCCATTGTACAGATGAGGAATCAGAGAAGTTACAATAGGAAATTGATTTGTTCAAGTTACAGTTACTAAATTTTAGACAAGGAACTTGAACCCGGGTGTTACAGACTGAACGTTTGTTTCTCCCTGGATTCATATGTTGAAACTGTAAACCACCCCTTCGTGTGCCTATATTTGGCGATGGAGAGTCTAAAGAAGTACTTAAGGTTAGATGAGATAGTAACGGTCCGTAGGCTTGGTGTTCTTCTAAGAAGAAAGACCAGAAAGCTCGCCAGCTCTGCCCAGTGAGGACGCAGGGAGAAAGCAGGTGTCTGCGATCCAGGAAGAGAACCCTTACTAGAAACTGACTCTGCTGGACCTTGATCTTGAACTCCCCGCCTCCAGAACTGTGGGAAAATAAATTTCTATTGTTTAAGTCCCCCAATCTGTAGTATTTTGTTATGGCAGCCTGAGTGGACTACTGTGCCAGCTCATTTTTACTCTTCTCCACTGTAAATCCATTTATCTCTTCAATGGAAAATTTTAATAAACTGGTCCGAAAATGCTTGTGGACTCGTGAAAGGAAAGATCAGAAGATCTGTGAAAGAGTACCTTAGTTACCTGCTTTCCTTTGAACCTCTATTGTAAGGGGAAGATTTCCAGTGGCAATTAGCATCCTATAGAAAGTCCTAGCCTTCCAGCTTCAACAAGCCTTGCTTACCACTTACTACTATTTTAAAAGGCACAACAAAGCCTCAGGAAATCCAGATCATTAATCTCCTAAACAACAGCACCTCGCATTTCTGTAGTACTTTGCAGTCCTTTTCCCTGTACCATCCTTTCTGTTGGTGCTAAGTCATTACAGCAGCAGAAAAATATACACACAAAAAACTATCCCAAAATTACTGACAGGGAAGGGCATTCACCAAATATGAAAGTGTCAGCTTAAATGATGACTGTTTCCCTTTTAATCAATGAGCATCACTGCAGTTTCCACCTAATAGATCACCCTCATTGCATGTGCCAAGAAGGGGAAGGATACCTTGGGTTCTGTTGAAGTTGTTTGCATCTATATATTTAATGTTTGTGGTAACACACTTCTCTGCCTGGACGCCATCTTGTGTTTGGAAGGAAACTTAAAAGATTTTATTCTGTTTTAGTGGAAAACATTTATAGATAATGTTGACTTGATAAATTGCAGATAACAAGAGATCAAATAATATGCTAGAGGAAAAGTCAATGGCAAAGTTAGTATTTGGGGGGAAATAAAATCAGCAGTGTTGTTGGATATTTCTGAGTGTTTTTTGATCACTTATTTTTCCTATAGTTGCTAAAATATTCAAAAAAGAAAAATCAGAGAAAGGTTTCGAGTAAACTGAATCTTTTTTCCTAAAATTGACTAACTGTAATTTTTAAAATGCATTATAACTGCCATTGTAACTTTCAAGAGACTGCTTAGTTTTCTTTTAAGTTTGAAAGTTACATGCTGGCTTTTATTTTTTTCAGTTGTTTCCATAAGCAATTTTAATATTGAAATCTGAAATAAATTTAAGTTGGATACAAAATTATTTTGACTATATATACCTTAAGATGTTACTAGTTAAAACATGTGAATACAGAATGGTTTATTTCAAAAATAAACATTATTTTTAATATTTGTAACAAGATAATATGGTAGGATATTTGTGCCATGAATTAATATGGTCAAGTTCTCATAATACTTAAAGTGAAATAAAGTAATTTTTTACTGTATATCCCTTTAAAGTTTTATATATATAACTGAAGGTAATATGGGACTTTTAACTACCTTAAAATTTGAATATTCATAACATAATTTAATATGTTTCAAGAAAATATTATGTAGTACCTAAAAGAATTTTAGAACTAAAAAACTTCAGAATTTCATTGCCTGAGCCCACCCTGCCCCAAACACCATTTTCTTTTACAGAAGAAAAAAACAGAGCCCCAGAAGTTAGTTGATTTATTTGAGGTTACATTTAGTTAAAGCCAGCACTAAACCCTATGTCTACTGTTTGCTGTTATAGTGCTTTCTTCTATACAAGATGTCTTTTTTGTGACGAAGAATATATTATCTGAAAAGCATAGCAAATTTGCATTATTTGGAATATTCGAGTTGTTTTTTTCTTTAAAGCCATTTGTTACATTGTAATAGCTTTTAGTTGCCTTCTACCCTATCCTTACCCATATTACAAATATGTGCTTTATTTATATCATATCGTGTACTCCATTTAAAGTCAATAAAATTTAATTGCACTAAAATCAAATGCTCATTAGGTAATGAGAGAGGAGAGAAGTATTTATTGATTTTATGTCAACAATTCTTTATTGTCAAGATGGGGATAGCTTCTTCCCTTTTTGCTTATTCTCTTAGGTAAAATATTTTAAAATGGGTAGAAGACTATCTTGAAAGATATACTGAGACATTTTGAAAGTATTTTTATCCAGGTTTCTATTCATGTATAATAGGTAAGTTTTATGTATGTTTTTTGTAAGAAATGATTATGCAAAATTAAGAATTCCATAGAGGATAAATCTATGGCATTACTAGGGTTAAGTATAGTAAAAGATGAACTGTTTTAATAAGCAAAAGATAGTCATTATGTTTGTTTCCAGCCCCTGAAATAAGTTAGGGTGCTTGCCATTTTCATTAGCTGCACGTTCTGGAACAGCAACCATAGAAGTCAGAATATCTTCAAAGAGAAGTCACAGCCATTTAAGAGAAGTTGCCTTTTATAAAATATAACCCCCCAAAAGCTGTCATCCAATAACAACAACAACAACAACAAAAAACAATAGCAGAAATAATTTATATGAAACAAAAAAGATGAATAAGTCCATGTTCTGTATAATTTGACAGCCATAAACATGGTATTAGGAAGTTTGGAAAAAGCTGTTTAAGGAAAGCTCTGTTATTGCCTTCTACAACTCTCTCTGGATATATATTGAGCTCCTTTATCTTG
Source organism: Nasua narica (assembly GCA_028533885.1). Lineage (NCBI taxonomy): Eukaryota > Metazoa > Chordata > Mammalia > Carnivora > Procyonidae > Nasua > Nasua narica. Next base: position 4,263 of record JAPYYJ010001174.1, on the reverse strand, counting down.
TGTTCTTTTGTCTCAGACCTACTCTTTCATATTTAAGCACTCTTCATCTTTCTAATGCCACCTGAATGATTTCCTCAGATCTCTTTTCCAATTCACTGGTACTCTCTACAGTTGTGTCTAATATACTCTTAAAACCATCCAGTAAGTTTCTGATTTCAGTGGCTGCATTTTTTCCTATTTATCCACATTCCACTTTTCTGAACTTCCTTTTTTTCATACTGTCTTATTCATATGGTTTTAATTTCTTTTAAGTCTTTAATCATTCTAAACATACTTAAGTTTTATCTGATGGTTATAGTATCTGAAGTTTTGGAGGAGATCACTTCTGCTGTCTGTTTTGTCTTTAGATTTTGGCTCAAGGTGGATTGTTTCCTCTTAAATTTTGTAACTTTAGACTGTAAATTTATTGAAATTTATTTGTAAATTTTTTTGTGGAAATCCTTTGTGACTTCAGTTGAGAGCGTAGTCTTCTAAAGAAGTTTTGCATCTGTTTCTGCCAGGTGCCCCAGGGAGGAGCATTGCACTTTTAATATTAATTTATTGGCTTGGGGTTCCAGAACTACGTTGAGAGTATAAGCTTCAACCTCATATGACAACCCTAGGGAAGCCCAAGCCAGTGGTTAAAATTTTCAAGGAGTCAGTTTCTTCCCCATGCAGATTAAGAAACACTTCAAGATTCCTTATTGTTCCATTTGCAATGAGATTTTTAAGTCTACTCTTGGAGGATATAGCACTTCAGAGGGTCCAAGCCTCATATATGTAGGGGTCTTGGTAACAATTGACATATTATCTCTTGTTTCTTTTTTTTTAAGATTTTATTTATGTATTTGTCAGAGAGAAAGAGATTACAAGTAGGCAGAAAGGCAGGCAGAGAGAGACGGGGAAGCAGGCTCCCTACTGAGCAGAGAACCCGATGTGGGGCTCCATCCCAGGACCCTGAGATCATGACCTGAGCAGAAGGCAGAAGCTTAACCCACTGAGCCACCCAGGCACCCCATCATCTCTTGTTTCTTCGTTGGACGTTAAAAAGGTTACAGAGACAAGCAGATCTCTTCAGATCACCTGCTCTGAACAATTTTTCTCTCCTCTTGTTTTCTGGCCTATTCTTTCTTTCTAATTCAGTTATATTAACCTAAATATAAGTTGAGCAGTAGTTGAGTGGCTGTTTTGTTTCCTGTTACATCCTCAATGCCTGGAACAGAGCCTGGTACCTATTAGACACTCAATACTTAGACTAAATGAATCAATCCAAAAGGTATTTATTATATTTTACCCAGAGCTTCCAGCATTTTGTGGCAAGGGAATAGATGGGTCATCCAGATGGCCACATGGTTTGAAATAGAAAGCACAGTGAACTCTCAAAGGAAAAGAATGCAAAGATTTAAAGTCTTTAAATCTTTCTTCTAATCCTCATTTCAAGGTATCACCCTAAGGAAACTAAACCTAATTCTCACTAACTCAGTAAGTACAGTAAATCGGTTCATCTGTGCTCACTGAAATTATACCCTCTGGAAAGTACAAGTCTTTCTTTTCTATCTTCTCATTTATCGCTAAGGTTTTCATACTCAAATGTCTTTATGTAAATTATCTTGCAATCAGTTGTCTGCTCATGAAGGTGATAAGAAAAATACTGTTTATTTATATAGTATTTTATAGTCTTTAAAGCACATTTTAAATTTTCATTTGATTTGCATGCAGCTGTGTGAAATGTTTAAGTGACAGATCATTTGTGGTGGACATGTTTACTGATGCCATATTTTAACCAAAGGCTTGTAGAGGTGCCTCAGTGAACAATTCACTTTCAAAGACTTGTCTTATGTGAGAATCACTAAATAAAATAATGAACCAGAAGAACAAGTTTATGTGAAAGTAATTTTCTGAGTCAGATGAGGCCTTTCTTTTCCAATTTCCCCCGTACCATTTTAGGTGGTTATGTTATTAGTACAGCATTGTGGGGGGAAAAGGAGAGGAGGAGTCACCCCGAATATCTAAGTATTTGTGCTCTAATGTGAGCTCCACTGAGGTGTGGTCTGACTAAAAAGACGTATTTCCTTAACTTAAATTTTCCCTGTTTATAAGGAAAAGTCTTGCCCCTTAACTTTTCTTTCCTCATAGGGAAATAATGACAGCTAAATGTCTATCATGTATGTATGAGATTTTCTGGGCAAAGGAAAATTATGTATAATTTACTATTTTCAGTATCTTAAAAATTTTTGGATTTACATTACACCCTTTCTAGTAGCTCTGAAATGTAGCCAGATGAAGGAGGTGTTGTTACCTAAATTTACCATCAGAATTAATTTCCATCAGGCCCCAGAATTAGTTGATAATGGAACATAAAATTAAGCTAAATCCAAGAATCAGATTGGGATTTTAAAACTCAAAAGCTAACTATGATTTGGTCCTTATACATTTGGAGCATCTACTGCACGCTCTGGTCACTAGTTAAAATTAATATGGTCATAAAATGTACAACAACAAGAAGTTGTTTTCTTTTAGCAACCTGTTTGACGGAAGAGGTCAGCTTTGAAGAAAATTCAGGTTTCATTTGTAACTGATTAAAGATATAGCCAGGAAGTGAAGTGAGAGTGAACACATTTTACCATATAGAAACAAGGGCTTTTGCCCCATCTTTGCTAATCACCAATAAATGGGTTGGCCCCTTCTAAATCTTTGTCTAGTTCAACGTGGTCTGTGTATCATAATGTTAAACTATCAGAGGACAGAAGCAGAATCTATTCCTTTATTCAACTTGCTGGTGGTGGTGTCCAAGGGGACACCAGCTGGAGGCAAGTGACTGCCTGGAAGGTGTTGTGTCTAACCGCACTTCTCAGGGGTTCAGTACAATTAAAAATGTTTTCGTCCTGTTGTATTTCTCTCTCTCTCTCTCTCCCTCCCCTGTCCCTTCCTCTTCTTCCCCCTCCGCCCCAGTTTGTCTTTTGTTACCAGACTTGACTGAGATCGCAGACAATGGTTTTAATAAAACACAGCTGTCAGCTCCTCGGTCCCATCCCCCTTGCGAAGTAGGATGTTTCTTCTCTAGGGCCTTTGCTGCCCCATAACTGAGATCCAGGTTAGAAGGAGGACCGACTCCTGAAGGAAGTGTGAGGGACAGAGCGGTGGGGGGTGACTGTGCTGTCACCTGCTCAACTCCCCCTCACCTCTCACCTTATTTTCAGCCCCTCCCACAGGAACAGGCGCGTGCGTGCGCACGCACACGCATGCGCATGCGCACACACTCCAGGCTATTTTAATCCCCCAGCTTGCCCACTTGCGAGTTGGTTTCCACTGTGTTCCGCAAAGACCGCAGCCCAAGGCCACAAAGCAGAGAGGAACCGGGGCTGACTTGTATATAGCGATCTGGAAGCTGCTTTTAATTAAAAAAAATAAAATAAAATTGAACCGGTAAATATGACCAGATACGTTTTCAAAAACCAGGTGTCCCCCCCCACCACCTTTTAAGAATTCTTGACTTGATTCTGTGGTCACACGCCATGGGAAGAAGGGACTCGGGCCGACTTCATAACTGTGAGATAAAATTCCCTCTTCTGTGGGAAGTGGCAAGACGTGAGTTTATTTCTGCTTCTTAGGGTCTTTCTGATTCTTGCTTTGGTAGCTGTGTAAGGAGAAACTTTTCCGGGTCGGACATACTTGATTGTGTGCCCTGGCGTCTCGTGCTATTGATTGCTGCGGAGGCTTCTCGGTTGCAGTTGGTCCTTGAACAACGTGGGTTTGGATGGTGTGGGTCCATGAATACGCAGATTTTTTTTTTTTTTCAGTAAATACAACCCAGTGTTGTAACTGTATTTTCCCTTTCTTACAATTTTTCTTAATATTTCCTTTTCTCTAATTTACTTTCTTAAAAGACTATAATATATAATACATATAAGATACAAAATATGTGTTCATCGGCTGTTTATGTTATTGGTAAGACTTCTGGTCAAGGGCAGCCTGTTAGTAATGAAGTTAGTAATGAAGTATTTTGGGGAGTCGCAAGTTACACTCCGGTCTTTTACTGCACAGGGGGTTTGTGCCTCTAACCCTGTGTTCAAGGGTCAGCTGAACTGTTCTCCCTCATGATGCTCTTCCCTGAAGGGAGTTCTTTCTTTTCTACCATGAATAAGTTACTATTTAGTACTTCCTGTATGTCAGACACTGTATCTTTCAGACCCTTTAAGCGCATTATAGAATAAATGAAGCTCAGAGAGATATGTAACTTATTCAAGAAAATAGGCCACTGAAAAATAAATATCTGTATTATTG
>JAPYYJ010001173.1:0-14554 GCA_028533885.1 Nasua narica | reverse complement strand
AACATAATGTTTCAGGAGATAGGTATAGGATATGCAAATGTCCAGATGTGAGAGAGCTTGTGAGTTTGAGGAACTACTAGTGGCTTATTATGGCTGAAGGAAGAGCACAAGATAGTGAATTTAAGTGATGAGGATAGAAAGGTATGAAGGAGCTTGACCATGTGAGGGTCACATTAAACTGAACTCCTAGAGCTACAGTGCATCCCATGGAAGCTGGAAATGAGAGTGCCTTGTTGCCAAGACACAGAAGTCATAATACTGAGTACATGACCTGAGCAGGACTCACCCAGGAAGGAGACAAGCTATGAACTTGGATAAGTTATGGATTGGTAATTAGAGGAGAATAGAGGCATCAAAGGAAGAGACAGTACTAGTACAAACCAAGTTTAACTGGATGGCAAAATGAAAAGTATAGAGAACTCAAAGAAGAAAATAAGTAGTGCCTAAGACCCAGAGTTAGCAATGGACAAGAAAGAGCTCATCAAAGTCAATTGTTTTATGATCAATACATAAGAACACCTGTTCTCCCCAAATTGATCCATAAGTTCAATGCAATACCAACCAAAAACCCACTGACAAGCTTATTCTAAAATTTATATGGAAATACAAGGATTTTGAAGAGCCAAAGCAACATTGAAAACTAAAGAAAAAGTTGGAGGAATTATACAACCTGATTTCAAGACTCACAAGATCGAGACAGAATGTTATTGAAATGAGGAGAGACAAACAGATCAATGGAAGGAAATGGTCCAGAGATATACCCACTCATATAAGGTCAACTGACTTGTGGCCAAAGCACAAAGTCAATCAAATAAGGATGGGAGGTCTTTTTTAACAAATGGTGTAAGAATAACTGAATATTACTTTGGAAAAAAATGGCATAGTATTCATACCCAAAATATAAGAATATAAAATCCTTCAAATCAATGACAAAAAACCAAACACCCAATAAAAATGGGCAAAGACTTAAAGTGACACTTAAAATGATTTATGAATGGCAGTATGCAAATATTAATCTTCAGGAAAATTTAAATTAAAACCACGTAAGATATTTCATACCCTCTGTAAAGACTAAAGTAAAAAGGACAGACAAAATCAAATGTTGATGAGGATGAAGAGTAACAGGAACTCTCATACACTGCTGATGGGAGTATAAAATAATATTACCATTTTGGAAAACGGTTTGGCAGTTTTCCCATAACACTGAATGCACTTCTACATTATGATCCAGCCTTTCTACTCCCAGGCATCTATTTTCTAGAAATGAGGGGTTTGGAGGGGTGGGGGTGGGGGGTTGGGCGAGCCTGGTGGTGGGTATTGAGAAGGGAACGTATTGCATGGAGCACTGGGTGTGGTGCATGAACAATCAATCTTGTAACACTGAATAAATAAAATAAACATATTTGGGAAAAAATAAATATTTTCTAGAAATGAAAACATACACTCACAAAACCATTCACATGGCTTGCAAATATGTTTTCTTCTGTATCAGGAGAAAATTACTATGCATTTAACTGCCGTAAGATTAGTGTCTGAGTTTATAACGATCTTCTACAAATCTAAAAGAAAAATGGAAACAATATAAAGTAAAATGTGCAAAAATTATGAGAGGGCAATTGACAGAAGAGAATATATGGAAATATTGTCAACTTACTTATAACCAGGAAAATTCAAATAGAAACCACTATGATATACCACTTCATGCTTATCCAGGTGCAAAATAAAACAAAACAAAAATAATAAATAACAACCTGTTGATACTAAATGGTGGCAAGCCTATAAATAAGTGAGTGCTATAAATCACTGCTGGTGGGAGTCTAAATTGCTCTTTTTTTTTAATTGCTCTTTTTTTAAAGCTGGCTGGCAATATGTATTTAAGTAGAAACTCTTCAACACAGCAATTTTACCAGGTATATACCCTTTCCCCCAAATTCTGACATGAATAAACTACCAACAATGTTCAGTATAGCATGGTGTTTTACGGGGCTTTTTATTTTCTCTTTTATTTTCTCTTTATTTTTTTATTATGTTCAGTCAGTCAGCGTATAGTACATCATTAGTTTTTGATGTAATGATCAACAATTCATTAGTCGGTGTTTTACGGTTTAAAAAATCTGCAGATCTGTCCATTGCCCCTCTTTTTCCATTCCTAATCAGGTTAATTTTTCTCTTCTCTTTTTAAAAAATTGATCTTTTGTTTAATTTATTAGTCTTTTGAGGATAACTTTGATTTGGTTGGTCTTATTGTGTCCTTGTTTTCCATTTCATTAATTTTGAGTCTCATTCTTAGTATTTCTTCCATTCTATTTTCTTTTGGGATTATTCTGTTGTTTCTCTTCTTTAATATAACAGCTTCCTATATTATTTTCAGAATTCCTTGTTTTTCTTTTTTTTTAAGATTTTTTTATTTCTTTGACACAGAGAGAGATCACAAGTAGGCAGAAAGGCAGGCAGAGAGAGGGGGAAGTAGGCTCCCCGCTGAGCAGAGAGCCCAATGCAGGGCTCGATCCCAGGACCCTGAGATCATGACCTGAGCTGAAGGCAGTGGCTTTAACCCACTGAGCCACCCAGGTGCCCCCAAATTCCTTGTTTTTCAACATACATATTTAAAATTATAAATTTCCCACAAAGTACTACATTAGCAATGTCATAACGTTTTCTGTATTTACTGGTTTCATTATTAAACAATGAAAAATAAATAATATTTTTTGAACAATAAAAAAATGTTCTAAAATATTTTCTAATTCTCATTGTAATTTCTTCTTCAAACCATTAGTTATAAAGGTGTGTATCTTCACTTACCAAATGTGGCTTTAGCAGATGGTATTTTTGTTACTGATTTCTAATTTTATGGCACTGTAAAATATTTATTCTTTGGTATCTGCCAAAATTTTACTTAAGGGCTATTTGTGGTCAGTTTTTGCACTGGTTTCCCATGAGCCAGAAAACAAATGTATTCTCTGTGGTGGTAAATCTCTCTATTTGTCGATTAGCTCAAGTTCGCTTATCACATTTTTAAAATGTTCTAAATATTACTAATATTTGGTCTCCTCTATCAGTTTCTAAGAGAGATATCTTAGAATTTTTGTGATTGTAGATTTGTTACTTGTTCTTTGTAATTATGTCAGTTTTGCTTAACATATTGTGAAGTTCTTTGGTTTAGCCACTAACAGGTTGAAGATCTATTTTGGACCCTTATTCTACCCTCAATGTCTAACTTCTATCTCACCTATTTTTCTCCATATCCTTTTGTTGCATTCTGGGTAAGTTTCCCAGCTTACTTGTTCTCTCTTTAGCTATATCTAATTTAATTTTAATATAATCACTGGATTTTTCATTTCAATGGTTCTATTTTCACTTCTTGAAATTCTATTTGTTGCTATTTTAAAAACTCTAAATAGTTTTTTTCCCCAATCTCCCATCTATCAGTATTTTTATTTCATATTACTTTGTTCATTTTAAATATACTTACAGCTCTTTTAGATTTACTATATTAGTTCCAGTTTAACAGAAAGGGGCAGATAATTTTCCTATCATCACCTGTTCTCATGAAGGTTCATTTGCTCATTATTTTGTGATTTTTTTTCCCTAATAAACTTAACATTGGTAAAATTTTTTCATATTTCCTTTCTGTTTGGAAATAGGAAGAGGGAGCTGTGACCACTTAATTGTGAAAATGTTCCCTCAGGATAGTTTTACATTTAATCCTATTTGAAACGTGTCCTGTGGTTCAAGCCTCTTGGGCTAATTTTATTTCTGGATTTTCAACTAGGACTTCTCATCATGCAGGTTTAATGCTTACATCCATGCATGGCAAAGACATGAACTGTTGTCATCTCATGGATGACTTTCTCTGCACTCCTCTGCCTGCCAGTAAATTATCTGGACAGACAGCAAACTTCCTCACCCCTGACGGCTGGGTCCATAACACATTTATATGGTAGTGAGTTCCCTGTTAGTGGAGGGTTATGGTGGAAGGATTTGTTAGGAACTGAAGTCCATCATGGTCCAACACTAAGCATCCATGATAATCTCTGCTTTTACCTGTTACATCTTTCAAAGCTTATCCACATCCACTGTCTCATTTGATGAGATGCCAGTAATTCCATGGTCTTTAAGCTTCAAGCCTTAAATCTCAGATTCCTGGTAAACACCGAACAGCTTCCTGGGGCATACTCAGAAGGCACGGGAGACTTACAGAAGCCTCTTCAGTGCTTGGAACACATTCCATCTTTTCAGACCCATGGGTAGATGTTGCATATGCCCATTACCTGTGGTCTTCTGGCTTTGGGCTGGACTGGCCCTGGTGCTTTGTGCGGAGAAGTGGCAGCAGTGTCCACCGACCCCTTGGTGATTAATTATGGTTCCTTCATCTCAGCCACAGCAGGAGCTCAGAAATTGTCAAAATTGTTGCTCAATCTTTATATCCTGCTGAGAAAAAGTTTGAAATTCAGTCTGGCAGAAAGGACAGTGAAATTTGCTGGTTGAGGTTTAAGCTGTAGCCCTAACCCAGAGGAAAAAAAATGTTGTTGGTTTGTTCAACACCCCAACACTTTCCAAAGAAGATACAGGGAGCTTTATAGCAAGGAACACACACACACACACACACACACACACACACTCATAAATAAAAATATAACATATGAATTATTGAAGTAAGAGAAAACCAGACTATAGCTCCTGAGGCTATTACTGTGTGGGGTATGAACACTAGTAGCAGGTTATGTTTTTCCAAACGTGGCCCTGACAACATCTGTCATCATTGTTTTTCTCTTCTGCAATGTGACCTTCACACTCGTCAAGAGGTGGAGTTTATTTCTTCACCTCTTTATTAGTTTTCTAAGGCTGCGGTACAAATTACCATAAATTGAAAGGCTTAAAACAATAGAAATTTATTTTCTCATAATTCTAGAACCCAGAAGTCCTAAGTCAATGTGTCTACAGGGTCAATTCCTTCTGAAGACTCAGGGAAGATATTCCCTGCCTCTCCCAGCTTTTGGTGGTTGCTGGCAATGCTCAATGTTCCTTGGCTTGCCCATACATCACTCCATCTCTGCCTCTGTTATCACATGAGCTTTTCTCCTACATCTCTGTCTCTGTGTCTCCCATCTTACACAGGAATGCCAGTCATTGGATTTAGGGCCCACCTCCATCCAGTATGATCTCATTTTAACTTAGTATATCAGCAAAGACCCTACAAGATAAGGTTACATTCCAGATATTCTGCATAGACATGAATTTAAGGGAACACTATTGAACCCAGTTCAACCCTCTTGAGTCTGGCCAGGCCTTGTCATTGCTATAACTATTACAATGTTGTGGATGTGATTCTGTGCTAACTTCAAGCTGATTTTTGTTTTCTGCCTCTTGGAATGTTTTGTCTTGGACATCCCCTGTTGGAACCCCGCCATCATGCTGTGAGAAGTTCTCTAGTGCTCCTTGCCAAATATTTCTACTTTCTGTCTTTTATACACATGGTAGGATTGGCCCCTTTGAAGACCAGCATGATCCTGTGATTCACATTGTCCAATAAAATGTATGTGGACATGGCATATGTCACTTCCTGGTAGGGAAACTAAGAGTCAGCATTTGATATGCCACAGCCTTGTTCTCCCTTGGTAGTTGTGTACATACACCCTAGGATGGAGGTTTCGTCAGCTGGGCCCCTGAGTGACTATAATGATCAGAGACTTTTTGCTGACACATGTTGGACATGTAGCATGAGCAAGACTTTTTAGATGAACACACTGGCGATGGGGGCTGTGGCTACAGCTAATCCTGAAAGATATAATGTTTTTCCTAGCACCAAGGCATGGTAGGGACATTCTGGCCCATGAGAGGCAACATGATACAGGAATATAAGGCAGGAATAATGTCCAAGATATTTAACAACCACTATGGCACAGGCTCTCACCAGTCTGAATGGTGGGACCTGCAGAGCTGGACTAGGAGGATGGAAGACCATGGAATCTATCCTTACTGTGTGGATTCTGAGTTAGGTCTCCTAGGAGTGGGGCTTTGGGGATAGGGTACTAAAAGGTATTAAGTTCAAGACTACCAGTTTTATGCCAGCAGATATAGAAGCATTTGATATTTTTATCACTCATGTGGACATGTTGTTGGGTAGTGACTAATGTTAGTTCCGGTTAAGAGCTTGGCCTATGCCTTGAAATCTGGTTCTGCCACTTCCTTGCCTGTAACCTAAGGCAAGTTCTCTCTATGACACAGTTTTCTTATCTGTGAAATGGGGGTAATAACAGCTATTTTGTAGGGTTGATGATAGAATTAAATGATCTGATTCAAATTAAGTTATAATCTATAATAGCACCTGGTGTATAGTAAGTGTTACATAAATGGCAAGGTTGGTTATCAACATCTATATATGTTGACATTCTCTGAGATGTCCCTGTTCATATCTTAGGTAGAATGCCATTGTTTCATTTTCTCTTTTTCCTGCTGATACAGTTCTTCAGAACCTCCACTTATTTGTGCTATGTCTGACCTGCTCTTAGGTACAAAGAGCTTGGCTACTCTTAATTTGACAAATTTTGTGAGGTGAACTCATGCATTCCTGCATAAATACAACACATAGATATTGGGGTCTTAGTGCTTTGCTATATTATCTGGGAAAGAGGATCAAGCAGATCCTCTGTACTTTCCCCTCTTTCCTTAAACTGCCTATGGTTTTATTGTGCTCCTTGTCCCTTAGGCCATTGTTATGGGCTAAATAATATGCCCACCGAAGTTTATATGTAAAAGCATTAACCCCTAGTACATTAGAAGGTGACTATATTTGGAGATAGAGTTTTTAAAGAGATACTTAAGTTCAAGCGAGGTCATTAGGGTAGAAGCTAATCCAAAATGACTGGTATTCTTATGAGAGGAGGAAATTAGGACAACAGACGCACATGGAGGGAAAAGACAGCCATCTGCAAGCTAAGAAGAGAGGCCTCAGAAGAAACCAACCCCATAGACACTTTGATCTTGGACTTCTAGACTCTAGAATCATGAGAAAATACATTTCTGTTATTTAAGCACCCTCATGGAATTTTGTTATGACAGTCAAAAACCTTAGTCCAAAAAATGAATAAAGCCAGCTCTCAGGGTGTCTAGCTAGGAGACTCTTTTCTTAGAGACCCTCATCAATACCAAAGCTTTATGTCCCCTCTGATACTCTCTTTTCACCCTAGTCTGGGAACTCTTTTCTCATCTGCAACTGTACCTCTATCTCAGAAAACCTGGTCACGTGTTCTCCATGGTCTGAGCCTCCCACAATTCAGACTTCTCAATCTTGAGGCCTAAAAAAAAAAAAAGGTAAGGAACTAAAAACAAAGTATGTGGGATGCCAGAGGAGGAGAAAACTTATGACCTCTGTAGATATATGACACCTGTTGTATATGGAAATTCTAAGCATAGATCTGACCTAGACTAAATGCTTTCCAAGAGGGAGGGGCTGCTATGGTATCATTGTTGTCAGCAGCAGCAGCAGCACCCACCGCCACATAGGCTGCTATCAACCTGATATAGGCAACTCCCTCTACCTGGAAGTTTACCACTCCTACACCTTCATTATGCTCGCTTTTCCTAGAGCCTCTCAGAATTCCTCCATGCTCCTTTTGATGCTCAGATGCTAGACCTGCCTTAGAAAATCAGCTCCTGATAAGATTAAGCAACCCTTTGGAAAATGAGAGTTTGAATGAATTGTGATAACTCAGAAACTTAAAGCACATCCTGCCTTTGAAACTCTGCAGACATGTGAATTCCCCAGCCCAGATGACAAATGGTGCACAGAAATGCCACATGAGGGATGAGCATGGGCTCCTGCTTCCTGCTCTCAGAAAGGTGGGTTATATTTGGCGTACAGTCACTTGCTCATTTTTCTCTATCATTTTGAAGCACAATCACCAAGTTCTAAAAGACATATGAGTCCGTAAGTCCCATATCTTGCAAAATGGCTACCATTACTCTCCCGTTTTTCACACTGCCTTGTGAAAAGGCCCCATTTATCTGAGGCTTCCATGCTGTACAGCTTTCTCCTCCCCATTACTGCTTTGCGTTCTTGTCAAATAGACTTCAGTGAGACCATCATTTCAGGATGCACTTCATCAAAATAATTATGCCAAGAGTTGGAAGAGAGGAGCCAAAGTGAGAAAGCTGAAGTTTCAAGGCTTTCCAAATACCAGGAGTAACACAGGACTTATCTAAAACTGATCTTCAGGCCACCTTCTGCCAGATTCCCAGCCCCAGGTGGTTTTATCTTGGTTGGTTTTTGCTGTTGTTGTTGTTCCCCTTTGCCTGGCAGATGAGAATGACAGAGCTCTTCCTTGCCCTTGGTCCCCAGATGACATCCACAGACTTGTCATTTGCAGGAAACATTGCAAGTCAGTGGGAGCGCTCCACTTTGATGCTGTTACAGTTCTTGGAACAGAGGCATCTGCTGGGTGTAGAAAAAGCCACCAGTCTGTGCTTTTTCTAAATCATTAAAACGCCACTGGCATTTTGACAAATTGGCACCGATCATCAGGCTCAGCAACTGGGAGCAATCTGTTTTGCAGGCTGAGAGAAACAGCTGTAAAATTCTGGTAAAATCTGTTCTATTGTACTCAAATACATTTTAGGTAGAGAGGCAGATTGGTGAAGTAGAAAAGGTATGGTTTTGAGAGCTAGCAGCATCTAGGTATGAATCCTGACCCTTTTGCCCACTGTCTGTGAGTGGTGAGCAAACTACTTAATAATTTTCTCACCTGTAAAATGGGGAGATAAGTACATTTCTTGCAGAGTTGTTGTAATGATTAGAGATAATACTTTTTTTTAAGAAAATACTTTTTTAAAGTGTATGGCACAAGGCTGGTACATCATAAATGGTTCTGGGGGGAGGTAGTGAGATTAACACAACAGTGGATTTATTTATGGCTGTGGTAATCGAGGCAATAATAGCAGTGATGGTCAGATAAGTATTACCAGTGGCTCTTGTTGTAATGGTAATAATAAAGTGTGAAAGTGCTGGTTTGGTTATGAGCCAGGAGACCTGGATTACACCAGTGATAGACCTGACAGAATGAATGGGAGATTGAGAATCAAGAGACCTCATATCTAGCCTTGGCAGTTTCTCTATATTTTACAAGTTAGCGTAGAAAGAGAAAATTGGGAGATTGTATGGTCCTCTCCAAATCTTCATTTAGATGCCCTTCTCTTACCTGCAACAATATGTAGGTGGAATAGCAGATATTTCTTCCACGTTTTGTGTTAAGTTTTAATAAAAATAATAGCAATTAAGTATGTGGCACGTATCAGACACATTTTAATTTTACCTTGTGAAAGGTAATTTTACATATATTACTTCATTAAATTATTACAAGTACTATAGGAGCAAGGCCTTAACTTAATTCCTGTGGTTTGGTACTGAGACACAAAGAAATTAAATATCTTACCTAAGGTCACAGAGCTAATGGTAGAATCAGAATTAGATCTCAGGAAACCTGCCTCCAAAGCTTGCATCTAAACTTCTGTACTACACCATATATGCTTTAATGAAAGTTGTTACAACCTGGATGTTATGTCACATGGCTTGTATAATAGAGACTTCTCTTTCTTTACAACCTGATTTATAATCTATCTACAGCAATTTAGTATAACTGAGATGCTAAGACATAAGGAGATATGAATTGCTTTTGTTTATTCAACCAGTCAACTAATCAACCAACCAACAACCCATATTTACTTAATATGTAGTTTTTAAAATGGGACTTGCTGAGTGAAATAAGTCAAGCAGAGAAAGTCAATTATCAAATGATTTCACTTACTTGTGGAGCATAAGGAATAACGTGGAGGACATTAGGGGAAGGAAAGAAAAAGTGAATTGGGGGGAATTGGAGGGGGAGGCGAACCATGAGAGACTGTGGACTCTGAGAAACAAACTGAGGGTTTTGGAAGGGAGAGGGGTGGTGGGATGGGTGAGCCTGGGGGTGGGTAATGAAGGGACACATATTGCATGGAGCACTGGGTGTGGTGCATAAACAATGAATCTTGGAACACTGAAAAAGTAAAATTAAATTAATTTAAAAAATAAAAATCAAATAAAATGGGACTTGTTTTCAAAGTTTAGTGAACAGTCCAACCATTTGGAGGAGAGTGTTAGTTTGGGGAGTAGTGAAAGATTATCTTGGAGAAGTTATGATGGGACATGATGGTTAAAGACATAGAATGTCAAGCTAGGTCTGAACTTATAGACAATGAGGAGTTGGATATCTCCTCTCTGAGTGGCCATGGCACTCCACTTCCCTCCTTTAGAGAGCACACCCACTCTCTATAATGATTATAAACTTACCTATTTCATTCAGTATCTCATAAGCTCTTTGAGACTGTGACAATTGTAGAGTTTTCCTGACCAATCCAGACAACTATGTGTGTCTTTCATCAGGGATTCTCAGACCAGTTCAATCACCTGCCTATGATATGAACCCAGCCTGTGTCCGAGAAGAGATTTGCTCTGAGAGGCTGGAGTAGGTTAAGAACCTAAAATTAGTCCTGACATATCTGCCAGGGGTTTCCCTCCTTTTTCTAGAGAGAAAAAGACGATTTTGTTTTCCTTGGGGAAATTCTAAGTCCATAAATACTGGTTTACAGTGATTTCCAGTGTCCTTTTAATTTGCTGCTCCATGGGGACAATGCTTGAACCTAATTGCCCTAGGATGCTCACCAATGTAGTGTTTCACCACTGCTCTTGAATATGAGAGCTTGCATTGAATTCCAGGATGGCAGTTATTTTAGTAAGAACTTTGAGGATACCATTTTACAGATCTTTTTTTTTTAATATTTTATTTTTTATTTATTTATTTGACAGAGAGAGAGAGAGAGAGAGAGCACAAGTAGGCAGAGAGGCAGGCAGAGAGAGGGGGAAGCAGGCTCCCTGCTGAGCAGAGAGCCCAATGCGGGGCTCCATCCCAGGACCCTGAGATCATGACCTGAGCCGAAGGCAGAGGCTTTAACCCACTGAGCCACCCAGGCGCCCCCATTTTACAGATCTTTGGTCTCTATTGCTGTTTATAGGAATTCTGCAGTCAATCTAATTGTAATTCTTTTGTAGAGTAATATTTTTTTCTCTCTCATTGCTTTTAAGATTCAGAAGCTTTCCTGTGATGTGTCAAGGTATGGGATGGTTCTTATTTTCTCTTCTCAAGACTCAATGTGTGTTTCAAATTACCTTTGTTTATTTTAGGAAAATTCTCAACAATTATCTCTTCATATATTACTTCTCTCTCATCTTTTTATTCTTTCTTTCTGAAATCTTTATACTCACTCTTTCTGAAATGTCTATTACATGTACACTTAAACCTTCTTCTTAGGTCCTCACTTAAAAATAGCTCATAATTTGGGGTACCTGGGTGACACAGTGGGTTAAGCCTCTGCCTTGGGCTCAGGTTGTGATCTCAGGGTCCTGAATCAAGCCCCGCATCAGGCACTCTGCTCAGCAGGGAGCCTGCTTCCCCCTCTCCTTCTGCCTGCCTCTCTGCCTACTTGTGATCTCTTTCTCTCTGTCAAATAAATAAATAAGAATATTTTTTAAAAATAGCTCATAATTTTATTTCTCTGTGACATAATCTACTTTATTTTCTGAGGTTTATCTTTCAGTTTATTCATTCTCTTTGCAGCTGTATCTAATCTTCTATTTATCTAGGATGCTGTTTTCAATTTTAATGACTATACTTTTTTCTTCAAAGTTTTATTTGCTTATTTTTCAAATATGCATGTTATTTTTTTCATACTCCTTATTTTTATTTGTTAAAGATTTTATTTATTTGTCAGAGAGAGCTAGCTTGCACATAGCAGGGAGAGTGGCAGGCAGTGGGAGAAGCAGGCTCCCTGCTGAACAAGGAGCCTGACATGGAACTCAATCCCAGGATCCTGGGATTATGATCTGAGCAAAGGCAGATGCTTCACAGATTGAGCCACCCAGGCATCCCCATACTCATTTTTAATATGATTTCTGTTTTATCATTTTAGTCTCTACTTTATATATTATCTTTTTATTTTTTGTCAGCTTGTTTTCTTTTTTCCATGTTGTGAGTGTTAATTTTTCTTTTTATTACCTGCTGAATTTCCCTATGATAACTTTGATTTTTAGTTTATAATTTAATTGGGAACTCATGTTCAGAAATCTTTTTCCTCCTGAGGTAGGTCCCTGTGTCCCGGAAGTATCCTTGCAAAGTGGTTTTGAATTTTTAACTGCTAAGATCCTTGTGGTCACACTAATTCCAAAACAAACTTTGCTTCTATTTCGTATTTGGGGGTTTTCTGAATTATGATACTAATGTAAATTCAGATCTTTAGTACATATGCTTCAGGCTCAACATTTCTCTTTTTTAATCTATCTATCTATCTATCTATCTATCTATCTGTTTGTTTGTTTTAGAAAGAGAGAGTGTGTAACCATGGGGTGGGGCAGAAGGAGAGAGTCTCAAGCAGACTCCCCACTGAACATGCAATCTGACATGGGGCTTCTCAATTCCACAACTCTGAGATCATGACCTGAGCCAAAATCAAGAGTCAGACACTTAACCAACTGAGCCACCCAGGTGCCCACAGGCTCAACATTTCTATTTCTTATGATGACTTTGTTTTCTCAACCACAGTTATATAGAAACTTCTGTGAGCTGGAGACTTAAGTTTTGTCTCCTTTTCATGGGTTCTTTTTATATTCCTTTTTATAGAATAGTATTCAAAGCTCTCAGCCTTATGCATAGGGCTCAGTTACAGCTCAATCTCTCTCTCTAAAGTCAAGTATCTTGCCCTTGTGTGGTTGTAAAAATCTCAATCACTAGTTCATATGACCTATATATAAGACCAGTAATCCCGTGGACCACTACAGCATTATCCCTTACTTAACACTTCTGCTTCAATTTCTTGTTTCTTCACACAGGTATTTCCTTTGATTCCTTTAGAGTGCAACATAAGGCCAAGAACATGGTTGGTATGAGAGAGAAAGTGTATATACTTAAAAGACTATGTATTCACTTTTTTCTAGTTTTAATTTAGCTAGTATTTGTGGCACTAGGGAAGTCCTGCACCATGAGCTCAGTCTGATATAATGTCAGAATTTGCCTTCTCCCCACATCATGGATTCTTAATTTTCACATAGAGCCAAGATTGAAAAAATATGCAGATAACTTCAAAATTGTTTCCATAGCATCCCTATGATTTTGAGGGACTGGTCAAGAAATAGAAATGTGTTGGGTAAATTTTTACTCACATGTAATGTTTACTTAACCAAATATAGTCATGGTAAAGATGCACTCCATCTCAGTTATAATGATTTAATTTGACTTGCAGCCACACTACATTTATCTTTTATCTGTATCATCAGGACCTACTATTATGGTTGACAAATGATAATAACAACAACTAACATTTATTGAGCTCTGACCTATATGTCAGGCACTGATATTAACACTTCACATTCCATTTTATCTTTACAACAAAGAACTGAAGCACAAAAAGGTTCAATAACTTACTGATGGTCACATAAGTGGTGGGCCCATATTTCAAATTCAGATACCCTAATGAGCACCTCCAGTGAACACCTAAATAAACATCCATTGGATGAACAGGACTATGTCGAAGGCATTACTATTACTATTGTCATTGCCATATTTGAAGAAGATGAATGCATTTGAGAGAGATCCTCGCTGACTGTGAATGAATGGGAGATTGGTGGGCAAAAGAACATGGAGGCAGAAAGCATAAAGAAGCTGTGTAGGAGACCAATATCTTTGTTAAACACAGATGTAAAAATTCTCACCAAAATACTAGCCAATAGGATCCAACAGTACATTAAAAGGATTATTCACCACAACCAAGTGGGATTTATTCCTGGGATGCAAGGTTGGTTGGACATTTGCAAATCAATCAACGTAATACAATACATTAATAAAAGAAAGAACAAGAACCATATGATACTCTCAATTGATGCTGAAAAAGCATTTGACAAAGTACAACATCCTTTCCTGATCAAAACTCTTCACAGTGTAGGCATAGAGGGCACATTCCTCAACATCATCAAAGCCATCTATGAAAAACCCACAGCAAATATCATTCTCAATGGGGAAAAGCTCTCAACTTCCTGAGACTCCCAGACTTCCTGAGATCAGGAACACGGCAGGAATGTCCACTATCTCCACTGCTGTTCAACATAGTACTAGAAGTCCTAGCCTCAGCAATCAGACAACAAAAAGAAATAAAAGGCATCCAAATTGGCAAAGAAGAAGTCAAACTCTCACTCTTTGCAGATGATATGATACTTTATGTGGAAAACCCAAAACACTCCATTCCAAGACTGCTAGAACTCATACAGGAATTCAGTAAAGTGTCAGGATATAAAATTAATGCACAGAAATCAGTTGCATTCCTATACACAAACAGCAAAACAGAAGAAAGAGAAATTAAGGAGTTGATTCCATTTACAATTGCACCCAAAACCATAAGATACCTAGGAATAAACCTAACCAAAGAGGCAAAGAATCTGTACTCAGAAAACTACAAAGTGCTCATGAAAGAA